>WEIT01000120.1:1651-19080 GCA_013389985.1 Dryoscopus gambensis
TGTAAAATGTTTGAAATGTTGCATTGCCTTCCCAATTTTATTCCATTTATATGAGTTCAGAAAGTATTTCCTCAGCCAAACAGTTGTGAGGTTTTGGTCCCATGCTTCTTTGGTCCCATGCCTCACCTTCCTTGTGGCTTCTTTAGCATTTTTACCCCTGAAGAAATAAGCTAATATTTGAAGATGAGAACACATCTGTCGTGAAGAAAGGACCAAAATAATGGAGAGAAAAACAGAAACACACCAAAACATCACCAGAAAAGTTCCTTGACATATGGTTTTATTTCTCACTGGAAAGAGAAAATGAAGAAAAAAATCTGAATACGAAACGTGGAAGGGCCTACTGAACTTTATACTAAAACAAGTGAACTATTACATTTGAGAACAGTTTGAAATATTTTAAAGCAAAGATTATTTAAATAAAAGGATCATGGTTGCCAACAAGGTATATTTCTGCCTCTCCTTTCAGACTGATCTAAAAATCAGTATTGCAGAGACTATCTAGTGGGTTTTGGAGATAAATAATACTTTAGGTAATAGGCTAAAATTTTTTTTATGCCAATAATTTCAAGTTAATTGTGTGTCACCTAGCTGACTTGTTGCTTCATAAAATAGGAATTAATATTCCCCTACACAACAAAAATAATATAAGTATTTTAAAATGTTTAACCTTTTATATTTTCTGGTTGATGAAAGAGAGATTTTCATGTGGTGCGAATTTACTGGTTTAATCTTACTCAGCTGCTCTGTTCAGAGTTGCTCTCTGAAAATAGTGTTTCTTCCACTATATATACCATAGATGCTTTCCATTTTCTACCACATGTTTTTGGAAATGAGTGGCCAGTTTTACCAGTCCAGAACTGTCCTGATTAATCAGAGGAGATCCTTGACTTCCATGGAGTTTCTGCATCTACAGCAGAGTAAAATTCAGCAGCAACACTGAATTTTAATTCATTCTTAAGTCCAAAATATACTTCTTTGCAAACAAAGGTGACCTCAGAAAAATAAATAAAATTAATTATGGGCTATGTTGCATTTGACATTCATATCTGAGAAGTCTGATTAACTTCTGAAGGAACAAGTCTTCTTGTGTGAATAGAGTAAATAGATTTTGGCCCAATAGAGCATGTTTTTTAAATTTTTTTTCTTTGTAGAGAAACATTTATAAGACAGTCACACAAAAGAGAGGATGTTCTATATAAAGACTTCCTATTGAGATTGAATTCTATTGTTCCGAGACATTGCAGCACATATTATCTCTTCCTACTGAGATCCACTCTCCCTCCCACTGCATTTCCTAATTGAAACCTTTTTGTGGAAAAAAGTGACAATTCTGCATTAGGCTTGTAATTTTAAGTGGCAGCAAATTATGTCAGTAAGCAACCTCCAGAAGGGCATTTGCATTATTAATTGTAATTTCCTGTGAATATAAATATGTGTAAGTATTCGTCTGTAATTCCACTGGATTATCAAACATGGCATTTCAGGGATTAACACTCTATTCTCAGAATCTGAGAGTTGGCGGGGAAGCAATTTATGAAATTTTTAAGTTTGAACTTTTTGGGCTGTGACTGCCTGTTGACCAAGACCTTAACTGGGACATGCTATTCACAAAAATGTCAATGGCCATCTCATGAAAAAGTATTTTGATCAAAAAAGCAAACAAAGCCAAGTGTGCTTCTAAAGTAGCTGAATGCAAAACTATGTCCCATGCATAGAAATAGTGGTCCTACTTTCAGAGAGGAAGACGATATACATAAATATAGGGGGCGGCAAGGACATCCAACATTTTGTGTGTTTCACTTTTTGTGTCACATCACATAGATATAGCCTAATGCAGTCCCTGGATGTAAACACATGGGACAGCACTAGGGAGACAGTCACCTGATCTTATCCCTAAATATTTATACATAAATACTTGGTATATATTGGCCTATATATCATTTACAGTATAGATGAGGGCAGTATTGGAATCTATTTCTGATGATTGCCATTAAAACAATGAATAAGGTAAATAAGGAGGCATATGGGCATTAGTTTCATGGATTTGGAAAGACTGAAAGGACCCCATCTATTTATCTTGTCAAAACAAAGAGTTGATTTGATTACAGTCCATAAATATATTCACAAGGTAAAAATAAAAGATTTATTAAATTACCAGAAAAGGGCATAACAAAGACAACTGGCAGAAAGATGAAGCCAGACAAATTCAAGTACAAAGTTAGAAATTAATTGAGAGTATAGTTTATTCTCTAATAGAATACATGGAGAAGGAGTACTTCCTGTATCTCTCTTGTTTCAATGAGCACAGTACCTCTCCTAAAGATAGATTTTTATTATCATGTTTTTTGGAACTCAGTTCACTGTACTCATGATGTTTTAAAATATTTATTTCAGGATAAATAAATTACTTTCCTTTGGCGTTTTTTTGTTTTGTTTTTTTCTTCCCCTAAGTAAAATAATATACTTGTAGCAGAAGCAAATACTTTATAAAGCCAACTTAGTTTTTAATATTTAGAATCATTATAATTTTTACTTTTATATTTAAATATTTGCATTTTGTATTGTATTGCTCTAGTTGTATTTTATTTCATTTTATAGTTTCATTTCATTATTTTTTGATAATGATCTCAAAATACATATTTTCCAATTGATGATTTTTGAAAAATTAAAAAAAGAAATTAAGGAATGATGAGATTATTTTCCTTTGCTCTTTTCTTTCCTCCTCTTTAATCACAAACATAACTGAAAAAGTCCACAGAACAAAATAAAGATGATTGAAATATTCTTATTTTTCCTGAGAAGGAGATTTGTCCAAAACATTTTTAAAGTTTTAATTTAGCTTGCAAATTGTTAAATTCAAGATAGACAGAAATTTAACAGCAAGTCAAGCTAGTCAAGATTTAAGAATCTCTTTGGAAAGTGGAAGAGTTTGTACTGGAGATATTACTAAATCCAAAAGAATAAGTGATCCCCTTTCCAGAGATGACAAGTTGTTTTTCAGTATGGTGGACTGTTCTGCTCCTCCTCTGTTAGTCCAGGCTGGAAAAGGCTGCAAGTCTGCTTCTGGAAAGGCTTAGGCTGTATGTATACAAATAGTATTTCTCCAGTAGTTAGCCAGCCTTTCTGTTTATATTTTTACCTGAAATCTCAGATATATTTGCTTTTATTTTCCCCTCTTCTGCGTTTCAGATCAATACAACTGAGGGTTTTGTTTATGAAGCTACTGGTCAAATGGACTCTAGATAATGCTGTGGCACTAATGACTTTTTAAAATTCTGTTGTGTTACATTTAGTTAATAAAGCTGTTTAGTTTACAATCAATAGAGATGAAGGACTATTTGTATGATGCTTGCAAAGTGTTATTAAAAAAAGATGCTGAGTGAGACAGAGGAATGGGTATTTGGTACTTGTATCTTCCAGAAAAAACTTGGGCCAAAGCAACTTCTATCTGTAGAGATTACGACATCATTTCTCTTTCACTGTAATTCATGATAATCCTTTTAAAAATGAAGCCTAGAGCATTCTTGTGAAGAACTCTCTTACTATTTCCCAAATCCCTCACACTGGAAGAAATATTGCACAGAGTTTGCAAAAAGACTCAGAAAAGAGTTTATAGGAAAAAAAGATTACTTGGTCTCACAAGGCTTTTTTTTTTTAGTGGAAGAAAGAAAAGTCGTATTTTCAGTGGAGTAACTGTATTCTTCTCTGTTCATATACAGTTGTGGCCTCTGCCCCCAGTCCTTCAATAACTCTGTGGACAACATTTGAATTTATGTGAAAGAGAGCTAAGGGGAGGAATTAGGTATTCCTGAGGGAATTTTCTAAGAGAATAGGAATTCTCTAAGTAGACATAGGAAAACATTAACAAAAATTATAACTGAGTATAATATACTTCAGCAAGCATTAGTTATTAAATTGACAGGTCAATCAAGGTCTTCCAGGTTTATGCCAACATAACTGCACATACTCCTGAGACGATAATTTGGGCCATTAATATATTATCTTAGATGATTCCTTAATGCAAACACGCAAATTGCTAACACTGAACTGCATTAATTAAACCATGTTTTCTTAATTACTTGTAGACTTCTAAAAAGGCAGTCAAATGCTGCAGATACCAGTTTATAATCCTTAATGCTGCCCTGTTATAGGAAATCCTATTATACTGCCACGATATCCTCTAAAAATTGAATGCTTAATTTAATTGACACAGCAGTATTAGAGATCCTGTGCATGCTGTTCTGAACTTGCATTCTTTAGAAAATTTATATAGTCTGAAACAAGTGTTCATGATGGAAAATCTTTCTGACTTGAGGGGGACTCTCTTTGAGAAAGACAAAGATGTCATGGCATTACATATCTCAGTTTCAGCCTGCTGTACCTAATCACATCAGTTTTGCCACTGTTTACCTCCCTGCATTGAGCGAGAATATGCAAGTATCCAAAATAGGAATTTAATGCTAGTACTACTAAAGAGCTATCAATGTTGTATTTCCATGATGTTCTTTAAGACCTCTACTCTTCTTTAACATCTAGGACATTTTACTATCTTATGGTACAAGTGAGAAGCATCTCTTTTTTTCCTCAATCTTTTTTAAATACTGTCACGGGAATAATTTTAAATTCCTAGGCTGTAATTTCAGACTCATTCCTGAGGCCTTGCACCACAGGACTGCACGTGATACAAAATGATGCAACAGATCCGGAGACTGCTGCAAGAGACTGTGTCAAACTGCGCCCCCCCCAGGGGGAGGTACCTGGGCATTCCCACCTGGCCTGAGCATATATAAACCCATTGAGTTCTATGCTTTTGGGGGGACCCTCACCACCAAGAAGACCAGCTGGAGAGGATCATTGGGACGCCAGTGGGATCCACAAAGTGATGATATTTTCTTTAATCTGTCTCTGTTACTCTCTTTCTGTCCCCCCACTTCTTTTCTATTTCTTTCTCTTCCCTTTTCTCTCTCTCTCTCTCTCACATTCACTATTAAATAAAATCCATATTATTGACTTTGGCATATGGTCTTGTTTGCACCTTAATTCAGGCAGAGGAATTTCTAATAACTTTAAGAACCAGACTGTAATGCCAGGCTAAGCTCCTTGTTCCAAGATGTTTTTTTGCTTTTTATAGTTGAACAAAAAAGATCATATATTGAGATTACCTGATGTATATATTTTGAAATTAAAAAGTGCATTCAATTTAATAGCAGTTATTTCCTTTTGCTTAGCTTGTATTTCTGAAACAAAGTCTAGCAACAGGTAGAGGTGATAATCACATGACAGAATGTAAAAGAAGAAGGTGACTAAACTAAAATTTATTAAGTTTTATGGGAGATTAAAATAGAAGCTATTTTAGACAGTAAAAAAGGGTGGCTTTCAATAGTCTGCTTTTTCTTCTAGGTTTGAAGAGGAATGAGCCCAGAAAAGAGTTTGATTAGGTGGAGAAAATGATGGCATATTAAACTACATTTTTCTCACATAGTGGGACATAAAGATCCCATCTATAAAATAGTCATTAAAGTGATTATTTATAATGAATTCACAATAAAAAAGAATAAGGGTGTGAAGAAAGAGGAAAAAGTTAAATTTAGATTTAATTTTGTATTGAAAATTTAGCAGAAATTTGCTGTTGTGAAATTCCTGTTTTTAGAGCTGAAACCCTCACCAAATTTTCCAGAGTTCTGTGAGGAAGGACTGCAGTCACCTGAGCTGGTAGTCAGAGAGCTCAGGTATGGTGTTTCCACTCATCAGGGAGCCAAGTCATCTCTGCTTGCCAAGAAGGATACATCCTACATCACAACAGCCACCCAGACAGAGCTCCCAAAAAGCTGCCTGGCCATTCAGGTTTCAGGCTGTAGGGAGGGCTTAAGCCTTGCGCTAGAGTGTAGCAGAGATAGAATTTGTGTCAGATACGACCAAGTGGGCAAGTTTCTCAGTCTGGTAGCAGAACTTGGGATGCTTAAGTGGGATGCTTAAGGAGTATTAGAGAATCAGAAAGGGAGATAATCTGGGGAAACCAAGCTTTGGACTCCCTGAGACAGGAGCAGCCACCACAAGTAATACAAGACTCAGAGCAACCACAAAAAATAACTCAAGATCAAGGGGGATCCTCTATCCCTTCTCCAGCAAGGAGCAGCTAATAGTTGTGAAGAAAGGAGAAAACGGACCATTTGCTCAGGGTGGCAAATGAAATCCTTCTTCAGCCACCTCACCCCCCACCTCAGGTACCTCTGCACATTAGTTATGAGGCTTTGTATGTGGAAGGCCAGCCAAAGGATGAACAAGATGAAGTTACATGAGAGGTGTCACCACAATCAGAAAGGTCAAACCCCCATAATGCAACCTCTTCCAAGAGGAAAAGATGCATTATAGTTGCAGGCAATTAACTTCTAAGGGGAACAGAGGGCCCAATATGCTGACCCTACCCATAGAGAGGTTTGTTGCCTCCCTGGGAGCTGGGTTAAGGATGACACCAGAAAACTTCTGAGCCTAGTGCAATTCTAGACTGCTACCCATTACTGATCTTCCATGATGGGGCCAAGGAAGTAACAACACGTAGTCCAACGGTGATCAAAAAGGACTTCAGGGCTTTGGAACATTTGGTAAAGAAACCTGGAGCACAAGTTATATTCTCCTCTATACTTCCAGCTGAAGGCAGCAACACTGGAAGAAACAGTCAAGCTGAGTCATGGCTCTGTGGCTGGTGTCACTGCAAAATTTTGGGGGTTTTGGACAATGGAATAGCCTATGCAGCAACAGGCATGCTGTCATCAGATGAGACTCACCTCACCTTCCTCAGTGAGGGAGTAGAGTCTTTGCTCGGGAACTAACAGACCTTGTTGGAGCTCACTGGCAGGGTTTTAAACTAGATGTGATGAGAGAGAGGGAAATATCTTGTCCCTGGTAAGCTAGGAGATAGAATCCAGAGGTTAGAGGGCAGAGTGCTAGTGAGAGTCCTCTGCCAGTGACTCTAAGCTGTGCTTGCCACACTGGAGCACACTTTCAGTCTTACAGAGAGGAAGGAATTCTTTACTGTGAGGGTAGTGAGGCACTGGAACGGGTTGCCCAGAGAAGCTATAGATAGCCCATTCCTGGAAGTGTCCAAGGACAGGTTGGGTGGAGTTCTGAGTATCCTGGTCTAGTGGAGGGGGTCCCTGTCCACAGCAGAGGGAGTTGAATCTTTATAGTCTTTAAGGTCCCTTCCAATCCAAGACATTCTGTGATTCTATGATTCTGTTTTATTTCTTATTATTTTAATAAAAAATAAGGTTAATCTTGCTGGAAGCTGTTGCGGTGCGATTTCTGCACCCTTCCTGGGGACAGCTTGGTCCGTGGAAAGAATCAGGAAAGACTCATTTTGTGGATATTTCAGCAGATCTTTATTGGCGTCCAAATTATGGGGAATCAGCACGCAGACTGCCCAAGTCACGGGACTCACCAGAATTCCCCGGGCCGGGGAACACAAAATCACCAATCAGAACAGAGTTCTGGGGTACGTGTGACCANGACATTTTCTTTCAAATTTCATTCAGTAGGACTTATTATGTTCCAGTGCTGGTCACACTATTTTTTAGATTCAGCAAAGATGGTACCCTTATGATGATTTTAAAATTACTGGCCTGGTCCTTAACATCAGGACAGACTGAGGATGAAGCATTCCTTTACAGACATGAAAGACGAGTGTACAGACAATTTTATATTTGCAATTTGGTGGTTTAAATAAAAAACAAAAATCAATCAAACCCCAATCTTACAATATTTGGAGACACACACAAAAAATAATTTACCATTTTAGTTGTGATGCAAGGTCTCTATAGCCAGTATGAAGAGCAGAGAGGGTCATAGCCCCTGAAAAAATGTGCAGTGTTAGAGCCTGGAAGGATTGATGTCTTGAGACGTTTTGGGATGCCTGTGTGTGTGGGAGGAGCCAGGTCAGGCCTTGCCCTGGGGAGACAGTGAACTGCCCCACGCCCCCCAGCCCAGAGCCAGAATCCCAGCCTGGCAGAGCTGGCAGTCATTGGCACATTGGGGGCAGTGCTGGATTCTGCCTTACCCAGCTCCTGAGTAGCCAAATGACCAGAAGTGCCACCTGGGGGGAGGTAAGCACAGGTATTGACCCTACTTTCCTCTTGAAGTGTGTACCTGAACGCCACAGGAACCCAAGAGTTGGTAGCGATATATGTGTTTTTCTATATGTTTTTCTGTCATTCTCCCTTTCTTTTTCTTTTAATTCCCTCTTCTTGGAACATTTTGAGTAACAACATTGAAGGGGTTAAAGTTTGCTAACTTAATATCTGATGGGTTCAAAGTTTGTCAGGTTGAATGGGCTGGGTAAATGCTGTGTTTTACGTTGATTGGATGTTGCACTAAATATTTTGCCAAATTTAGTTGATTTTCCAAAGTTTGCCAGTAAACTTTTGTGTTATTTTAACGTCTTGAGAAAATATGGTTGTGTTTCTCCCATGCGTCTAACCCAGAGTACAGGAACACTGTAAATTCTTTTCAACCAGCTGTTTGGGGCCTTCCTAAAGTATAGCCATGTAACTCTGTAACACAGTGCTGCCATGGCTTGGTACAGATCACGAGGTTTGCACAGAGTTTGTAAGGCTTCAGGACTGGGTTTGTCATTCTTGCTCATTGTGAACTCTTTTTGACCTGCCTGCAGCTTTGTTTTCCTTGCTTTAGCTGTGACAGCAATTTCTTTAATTGACCAGATGCCTAAGGCTAACTTCTTTTACTTTTTAGCTGTTTATGTTACAGCCATACAGAGTTTTACTGAGCTAGCAGTGCATACAGTTAGTTTTATGCAGGTAGCAATAATGAGTGGTTGCTGTGGGAAGAATAAGGTATTTACCTCTCTAATACCGTGATGTAGTGCAGAGACATACGAGCCTCATATTAAATCAGGGATATTGAGGAGACCCAGGGTTTGGCATAGAAAAGTACAGGCACCAGGGACAAAACAGCAGAAGAAAGAGTAGAAACTTCAAAAACGCGTATATCAATTTTAACTGCATTACTATTATTTCTTTTTCTGTTACAGTTATATCTGGACTAATGATGATTAGACACTTTAGGTTTCAGTTATTCTGGCAATAAAGTTTTGGCTTATAGGGTGTGCTGCTGCTTTGCCTTTTTTAGCTTAACAATTGTTCTAAGATCTGATCTTGTAAATCACGCTGAGCAGCATAACTGATCCAATAACTATATGGCTATGTCACACGGTATATTTTTATAAATTATTTTAAGATATAACCTAGTACTTTAAAAAAAGCCCGATTTTTAGAGGTAAAAAACATTGGGTTCCAATATTTTTTCTGATAATAATGAAGAGAGTTTAGTTTTAGTCTCTCTTAAGTCATTGAAAACTATTCCTCATCCTAGTTAAGTGCTAAAGTAACAGCAGGGAGGAAATATTTTTCAAGGTTTCCATATAGCAGCTTGTTCCTTTTTGAAATATTTGCATTTCTTTCCTCTGTTGCTGGATTCTTCCCCTGAAAAGCACTATGAAAACTTTAAATTTGGTAAATGCAAGATCAAATAAATAACTTTCACTGTGCCATAAGCACTTCCCATATATGCACTGAAAACCACTTACATACGCTTAAAACCGCTGACCTGATCACATTAAATTTTTTTTCTGGGAAACAATGAACACTGCATTCTGACATGCTCTCTTTCTAGGCCCTGCTGGAGTGCCATCCAAGTGTTTCTCTGAGTAAAAAGACTGACGATTTTCTCCTCCCTGTCAGTAGGGAAAGAGGTAGTTTATGAATGAGTTAAAAGAAAAGCATGCATTTGAACATGGTATACTTGAAATAATTTATAAATTTCTCTAATGTTCTCTGGTGGTCACTGTACTTTATGGACACTTGAAGCCTTGAATTTAGACAGACAGAAATGCCAGGAGGCTATTTTAACAGATTTGGGTAAAAAAATTGGTGCATTTCCTAAGCGCCATAATTAAGCAGGTGAAACCCAAAGTGTCTGCCTTTTTCTGAATGCTGATAGAAGGAGGATGAAAGTTCATCCCAGATGGGTAGTATCCAGATTCCCATACTATTTTCCTAACAGCAGTGCCTGTAAAAAAAAAAAGAATCCAAATCTATTTAAGGTATTTTTCCATGGTATGGTAGCACATATTTCTCTAAAGATGCCGAGAAGTATTATTGTCTCCATTTTATAACAGGGTAACATAAAAACTGACATTTTACTGAAATTATTAATAAAACCCTGACAGAATATACAACTAAAATTAAGTCTTTTGCATCCTCCACTAGCTCCTATAGTGCCACTAGGAACTCTTTTTCAAATCAGTATGCTGAGTTGCATTGATTTTGGTGTCAGATTACATTGTCTCCAGAATCAAAATCAGGAGCCAAAAAAAATTTAAAAAGCACTTATAAGCTCTGTAAAGAATAAAAAACTTGGTGCGGAGTATGGAAGAACTGTTTCCTTTGCTGAGCTGCAAACACAAATTCAAAGTTAACAATGCACTGCTGATCTGGTCAAAAATCCATTTAATTTCACGTAAGTGTTGATTAAGATATTTGTTTATTGTTTTTTGGGGTTTTCAAACTGCATTTTCAAGGAAGAATGGACTGTCCTTGTACTTTCCAGGGACTGCCTGGTTTGTGGTACTAGAAACAGATTTTGTTAAGCTCTGGTGTTTCTTGTCATGCAGAAAAGGTTATTCTATTGTGTGAAAAAGCAAAATCAGAAGAAAGGTTCATGTTAATAAGCTAGACATGGAGAAATATTTTGACAGTCATTTTGACTGGAGTTGGTTCACATATGCATAAATGATTTACACTTCTCCTGTTTTGTGGATTTCTGGCCCACTATAATGTTTTCGTTGCTTGGCTGCCAGGCTGTTGCAGGCTAGAAAAGTGGTCTAGAGAAAAGGATCACTATATCCAGGCTTCCATTTAAGTTACCGGGGATTCATGGTTTTCTTTTCATTTGCCATTTTTCTATTGTTATTTAGAAAACTGGATTGGGTAATTTGAATATGTCATATTTTGTTCTGTTTGTTTTTCTTTAACCCCCAAACCCCCAAACGTTGGTTCATTTCCTAATTACTTCCTTGTTTTGCATGGTTTTCTTTTTTTCTTTTTAGTTATTGATTTGGTTTAAGTTTTTTTCTTTGTTTCATTGTGATTTTTTCCACTATGCATCTTATAGTGGTGGAATTTGAAGTCCATCAAACATTATGATTTAAAATCATCCCTTGTGTGATTTCACTGCATTCACTAGTGCTATGCCAGAAATTAATTCAACCTCCTGAGTTCTTATTTTGGAAATGAAAATAAATTATTAAAATCTGTATTCTTGGAAATGTTTTGTAGTGAAATAGGGAAAAAATGAATATTTAGTAATAACTTTGCAAAATAGATCCTTTCAGCACTTATTGTTTCTTTAAACTACTATTTAAGGGGCCACTACAGAGAAGGTCATAGAATCAGCTGGATTTTTCACCTTGCCTTTGATTTCCTTTCTTTTCCCACCTGATGTAACCATCCCACATCTCTGTTATGAAACACTAATAACATTATTTTTCCTCTTTTTCAAACATCAAAAAGCATATTGAGCTTCTCCAGAGAAGTTCACACTCGAGATATATGAGAAACAATGATGTTTTCTTTGACATTCCGTCCAATGATAAAATCATGTCATTTATCATTTTCCTTTCTTTAAGTGAACTATATCAGGATTTTTAATCGATAGTTGCCACCTCTAATTGCATCCTTTGTTTTTCCCATCTCTGTGGATTCCTAATAAATCATTTAAAAGTCATATGCTCTACCATTACTCATAAGACTACAGTGAAAATATTGAAACCCCTAGGTAACTTGTAAACAGATGGATAGAAACATAAAAGAATGGCACACTTTCTAGGTTTTGGTACAAGTATGTTCATTAATTTTTTTATAAGGTTAAGGTTTATTTTAGCCTTACACTAAAAGTACTAACAATGTGTAGTACATGCTGATAATGATCTCTGGGAGAAGGGATTTCCTATTGAGAAGTTTGCTCAAAAAGTGACAGTATTAACCTAACAAGCACAGCTGCATGTATTTTCACTTGTTGAAAATTTTTTCTTGAAAATGAACCTTTTAAATAATATAGCTTTGAAAAGGTAGAAAAAAATTATTTTTAGCTATGGTTGTTTCTTTTTAGGTAAGAATTAATCCTAGCAGGATGGAAGTTAAGTGTTTGGTTTTTCTCCCTCTAATTTGGTGCTAAAATTTCACCAGTGGAGCATGATCATATAATGGTCAGTTGTGCTGCCACAAAACTCTGGGTTTGAACCTCACAATCAATCAAACACAAACTCTTGTTTATCATAAAAAATATTTTGATATCTGTGAATTAATTACCATCTTTTCCTCCTAATTACCCAAGTATTATTTATAAAGCTTACTTGTGTATGCCAAATGTTAATAAAATTAGATCATAATACATTCAATTTACTAGCTAGTCATTCTATGAATTTTAATTATTCTGGATAAAAGTGTAGATGACTAATAATTTTTTTTCTTAAGAAAGGGATGTGCCTTCATCAAAAGACAAGTTACAATAGTATGTGATAATGTTAAGTCTGCAATGTCATGACAACTTTGGACAAAAATTATTTTCAAAGTCACTGCTGTGCCATGGTAGTAGTCTTGCAAAGTTCAAAAGGTACTAAGATACAGTAAATTTTAGCCATAGATTAAACAATATTATTTTTTTTTCTCTGTAAAGCCCTTGTGTAAAAATCTATAACCTTATTACCAGTGTCATATCAACCTGCATTAATTTACAAGATGTTGTCAATTGTATTTTACACTTTAAATAATATAGTAATTTTATATACTGCCTGTGGTGGGTTGATGCTGGCTGAACACCAGGTGCCCACCAAAGCTGGTTTATCACTCCCCTCCTCAGCTGGACAGGGGAGAGAAAGGACAAAAGAGCAAGGAGAGATCACTCAGCAGTCACCATCAACCCAAACAGACTTGGGAAAATTACTTTAATTTAGTACTAATGAAATCACAGTAAGGTAATGAGAAATAAAACCAAATCTTAAAAATACCTTTCCCCCATTCTTCTCTACTTCCTGGGCTTAACTTTACTCACAAATTCTTCACCTCCTCCCCATCATCAATGCAGGGAGATGGGGAACGGGGACTATGGTCAGTTTATCACATGTCATTTCTGCTGCTCCTTCCTCCTCAGGGGGAGGACTCCTCACACTCTTCCTCTGGTCCAATGTGGGTCCCTTCTGGAGACTGCAGTTCTTCAGAAGCAGATTGTTCCAGTGCAGGTCCCTTGCAGGGTCACATGTCCTGGTGGCAAACCTGCTCCAGAATAGGCTCCTCTCTCCACAAGGCCACTGCCAGGACCCTGCTCCAGTGTGGGCTTCTCACGGAGTCGTAGCCTCCTTTTGGCATCCATCAGCTCCAGCACTGGGCCCTCCATGGGCTACAGGTGCTCCATAGTGTACCTCCATGTACGGCAGGGATGTCTTCACCATGGATTGTAGAGGAATCTCTGCTTCAGCACATGGAGCACCTCGTCCTCCTCCTCCTTCTTCAACAGACCACGAGCTGTTGCTCTCACACATTCTCTCTCCTCTCTCCAGCTGCAGTTTGCTCTAGCACTGTAAATTTCCCCCTTCTTTAACTCTGTTATCTCAGAAGCATTAACACCATCTCTGATGGGCTCAGCCTTGGCCAGCGGTGAGTCTGTCTTTGAGGCGTCTGGCATTGGCTCCACCAGACACAGGGGAAGCTTCTGACAACTTCTCACCAAAACTGCCCCTGTAGCCCCCCTGTTACGAAAAACCTGCCACACAAACCCAGTATATACTGCCCCATCAGAATTATAAATGAAAAGGTGTTTCTTCACTATATTACTGTAGAATAATAAAAAGCAAAAACATGTTGCTAGTATAATTATGACAGCATTTTTATTAGAAATAGTTAATAGATTCAGTAGATCACTGAGTGATTCACACACTGATTCAGTGTGTGAATGCTACTATCCTAGTTTAAATTTCATGTTAAATCTAGTTAATTAGATACAACTAAATTAATTCACTGTAAAAAATAAAATTCTTATATGACATATTAAGCTAGAGGCAGAGTTAATTATTTCCTTAAGTTGCGCATTATCAATGAAATTCATAACACAATGCAAAACTTTCAGGTTCATCTACAGCAGTTTCTTTTAAATGTCCAGTGAAATCCTAATGTACACAGATGGATCCATTAATTTAAAAGAGCAGAAAATCAAGAAAAAAACCCACTTTTTTTGGTGTTCTTTTAAAATCATATATGTGACAGCTACTTGTCAAAAAGTTGCTTAAGGTTTTCATTGACATAATGATGTAAAGAGTGTCATCTAGGTGCAGATAATTCTTCATAAAATTGGGTATACAGTTATTTATTTAGAGTATGAGAGTGGGAGGAACTAGCTGCCCTTCAGGCTACTATTTTTATTTAGAATAAAATTAGAGTTTTAGCTATAATCTTTGTTGCCAAAGTATATTTTGCCTTTGCATAAAGAGTGAATGGATCACATAGCTAGAACTGTGGCAGGCATGGAATCTACACCTGTTTCCTCCATAACTGAGTGTGCATCAGCCAATGTGAGTTCAAGATGACTGTGTCCAAGAGTTTAGAGTAGTAAAGTCAATAATCCTTTCAGGTAGCTCGAAGAGTTTTTTGAGCTATAGCTTCCATATGTTCTTCTGTCCAGCCTGGGAGGTACAGCATTTTTCTGTGTTTCGAAAAACATCTTTGTAGGCAGAAGGAGTACAATTTTTTTTCTAAATCCTACAGTACTGTTGTGGAAAAGAGAAAATACTATTAAAATATGTATCTATTTCACTGTAATAAACCATAAAACAATGCTATCACTAATGAAAGTGTTATCTATGCTCCATTTACAAAATAAATATTGTGCTCATTCCATGGGTTGTTTTTTTTTTGTGTGTCAGAATTCTGCCTTGAATACTGTTTTGGACTTTCATAAAGCCACTTCCGTAAAAGCAATATGTACTTATCTATTATTTTTTGAAAAACACTTAGTTTTACTTTTTTTCCTTTTTCTTTTCAATTTAAAAGAAAAACAAAAAAGAATGGTTCATATACTTCAACTTTTTTAGAGCAGCACACCTACATTGGTGACTCCCTGAAAACAGATAATTAAGAGTTATGGAATCCCATAAATTTTTGGAGGGAACATCTAGAGGGTCTCCTATTTCAGACTACATCCTAAAGTGGGGGCAGCAGCAGGTCAGCTAGAGCTTCACGTACATGACTGTTGAAAAACTCCAAGGGTGGAGGTTTCGCAGATCGTCTGGGAAGCCTGGCCATGCTGCAGTACCCTTGAAGTGAAAAGTACATTCCTAATGATGAGCAAAGATCAAGCCAACAGTAGGACTGACCCCTAAACTGCAGGCACCAACATGTGCTGTTTTATGGTGCCCAGTCCTGTGGAAACTTTAAATTAGACTCAGCAGTGGAAGAACAACTGCCTGCAGTATTCTCCCCAGTTGTTAATTTGAAGCATTGCACATGATCTGAAGAAAAATAAAGCAAGATTTTTCCAACCAATGGACCCTGGTCCAGCTGAGCTGCTTCTACAGAACCTCACATTGCTAGATTGCTTCACTTCCATGGGCAGCTCAGCAATTTTTCATGGAGAGATTATTGAAAAGCCACAGTACGTTGTTGAGGCTTTTTGTCCTTTGGAACAGAAACTGTGCAGAAGGTTGGCAATTCACTCACATATTGCTAATAACTGTAAGCCTGTGAGAAAGAACATAACTTTTCTCTGTAAGGTAGGCACAAAGTAGTACAACTAAAAAGAATTCATCAATGATTTGTAAAGTGAAGAAAAAAATTATGATCTCAGTCAAGATGTCTTGCTATTAGTGTAAAGGAAAAATGGTATTTTAAATGCAGTTAATCTTCTCTCATACCTTCTTAAATATTCTTGTATTGACAGCTATAATATTAACATTTCAGGCATCACATCAAAGCTTGAATAGTAACAAGCGTTGATAAATTTTCTTGTAAAACGCCAATGAAATATATTTCAGTACTTCTGCTTTGAAATTTGTTTTTATTTGATGCCTTATTTACCCTCCTGCTTCTTTTTTCAGAATAAGAAATACATAGAACATCATGAAATGAATATATGATATAAGTAAGACCATGTCTTTTATAAACACATGCATACACACTTTAGAAAGGTTTAGAATGCAAGAAAGGTGTATCAATGAAATACCGGATTTCTTTTTGGTTCAGGATGCATTTTACTCTGGAGTCAATTTTATAGCTGAGTTTAAAATCCCAATTAAATAAAAATGACAATCTCATTTCACCATGGAATTTATTATAAATTGAGAAGAAATTTTCACCTTCACCTCTTCTCTTCTCGTTAAAGTTTTCTGACATTAGGGATGAAATTCCATTGTTTCTCACAGGACTGTCTGACATGAATCTGTGCAGTCCTATAGCTAAACTTCATCTAGTAGCTAAATTAGTTAAATTGCAATGCTAGAAACTGCTTGGATTTTCTTACACTACATTGCAGCCAAATATACAGGCATGTCTGCACCGAGAGTTCAGATATTCATCCAGCTCAGGGAAGCATTAGTAGAATTATCTATAAAATTCTTTGTTCTCAATAGAGATGTGTGAATCAAGTCTTATAAATGTCTCGGAAGTTAATTTTGGTTTGTTGTAAGTGATCTGTCTTCATTTATACAGAGATGGGATTTACCATTTTGGGCCCTGTCACATGCTTATAAATGTAATCAACTTATGGATGAGAGGTTACTTGCATTTGAAGAGTTTAGAACATATAGGATGATTGGCAGCTTGCACTAGATCCATTGTTCAGACAATTCCTAGTTTTTTCTCTTACTGGCAGGTCTATGGAGAAATTAGCTTCTAATGTCATAGAACAAATCTCACTGAACTTATGTCCTGGAACTATATTTTTTGTCACATTAAAAAAATAATAATTCGTGGGACAGTGTTTGGTTTTATGAGAATCAACTGTTTCATCTGTTTACCTGATAGAGCACATAGAAGAGATTAAATTCAAAATTTATGCACTATAAAAGCATTATGTAATTGGAGCAAATGTTTTTTACCATATGCAGTAAAGGAAGACAAGACCAATAAATATATTACATATAATCATATAGAAGTTAAATACTTAAAATATACCAAGGTGTGGAAATATATGATGGAATGCTGACTGCTTGATGACTAAAGTGTGAAATAGAGAGGCTTAAGTAATTTCATAGTAATTATGATGAAATGGCTTTGAAAAGGGAAATTCTCTCAAAACTTCTTGCCCTTTGTGCCACATATCAATTCACATCAATGTCTTTCCATGTTTATGTGTACTAGTTTGAAAGC
>WEIT01000121.1:13737-32069 GCA_013389985.1 Dryoscopus gambensis
CCCTGAGTGCTCAAGTGCCCCTGAGTGGGTATTTGATCTGGGTGGCTATTGCTGTGAAAAGCTGCATTAAATTATTTTTTTCCCTCAGCCATAAAGAATGTTTTTTTACTACTTTTTATTTAACCAATAAAAATTTCCACAAGTAGGTCTCAATTAATTTTTATTTATTTTATTTTTCATTCTATATACACAAAAAGTCTATCCTTCACACTCTGTCTCATTTTCAGGCAGGGCTAACATTTTTAAGAAAAATATTTTATAAAAGACTAAGCACTTACCCTCTGCATAACTGCCCCTCAGTATAATCTAGAGTAGTTGTGGGGGAGAGTCTTGCATCTCTTTTAAGCATTTTGATTTGTTCTATTGGGTGGCTTCATTTATTGACCACGTAAAGTACGGAAATGTCCTCAGAAAGAGCTACTATTCACTTCTTCCCATTGACGCTGCTATTTTCTATTCCTTCACAAACCACTGAAGAACAGCAGGAAAAGAAAAAATAAGAGTCTCGTTCCCCTCTTCCCCAGAGCCTCAGAAACTGAATCTCTTTTGGCTGGAAAAACCAAACAAGTAAGCTACTTTTATCTATGGGGAAATTTAGGTTGGTGTATAATGACTATTTAATTTGCTTGAAACACTTTTTTGGTCCTAGTCACATTTGCTATTATGACAGTAAAGACTGTCTGTTGTCATACCTAGAACTGGAAAACCTCTGTAAGTCCACCTTTCTAGATCTAAGTGGAAAGATTGATTAATGTTTTTCCTCTGTCTTTCCACTAAAATTTATAGAAAATTCTCCTACCATGTAATTATTAAAACACCAGGCAGGTTCTTCAACTGGTAGAATGTATCTTTTGTAGCATAATTATGTCATTAGCACCATGCTGCGAAACTGCTGATAGAATAGTTACTTATTTCACTGTCTTCCACTGAACCCTTTTCTCTATTTTATCACTGTTTGGTATTTGTGGCTTATTTGGATTGTATGGTCAGACAGTATGGCAAATGGCCCATGAGGAGATTAGTTTCTGTTCAGGTCTGTGAAATAACATGATTTCAGCTGAATGTTTATCTGGCTGAGATGGTAAGATAGAGGGAGCCTTATTCCACTCAGCAAAAATATGACTGGAAAGAATGGGGTTTATGCTTTCGTTTCCATGTCTACATAAATGAAGTCTTTACTTCCTGACATGGCATTTCTCAAACTATGGGGTTATGGTACATACCAGGTTGACTCAGGTAGAACATCACTGCCTTCCAAAAATGACATTGCTTTTCCAGTAGGCCAGAGAAATATTTTTTGAGTAATGCATAGCAGAAATCTCTTTATAGCACTTATTTTATTAATGGGTTTTTTTCCACTTCTAGTGTTTTACTTTTTTTCATCCTCTCTGCATTTTTCTCTCTCCAACTCCTCAACCTTTCCTTTTCCGCCTATTTTAAAATTTTATTTCTTATGTAGATAATCACTTTAAGGAAACATCACATACTCTTTGTGCTGAATTCAATCTGAACAGATGACCTCATGGCTTTTGTGCTGAAAATCTGACAATTATATAAAGAGAAGTTTGTAACTCACCTTTCCTTTCAGTCACCATCATCACTATTGAGGAATGCTGGAATCAGCCTTTCCAACTGGCTGCAAAGGATCCTAGGTCACAAGCAGCTGAATCTTAGGACTGCAGTAAACAGGACAGCTTCTTCAGGAAAAAAACAGGGAAATTTCTGTTGCTAGTGAAGAATGACCTAGACCCTGCACCTTTCTCACATGTATAGTCTACTTATAACTTTGTTCCTTCCTTCTCTCCTGCACATTCCTCCCCCTCTGCAAGCTTCAAAAACTGATACAATTATCATGTTTCTTTAATTCCTCCTCAAATAACAGCCCCAACCCATGACATTTTCCTTTGTTATGTTTAGAAAAGATAGAATTTGGGTTTTAGTCGTGTAGGGCAATGTGGTAACTACAGACAGAGGGACTAAGAGCAAAAGAAGGAAGGAAAATGGAGGAAAGTATTGCAACAGTCTTTTCATTAGTGCATAGGCAGGGAAGGTACTTAAGGAGTTGCTACTTTCTTAATGTACTTTCCACAGCTCCGTATAGCCTTTAAAATTATTCTGTGCACAAAACTTGGACAAACAGCTGGAAATACAGCGGTAACTGTATCCAGTATCACAGAAAGCACTACAGTTACCCGGGGCCCTGCACCTACAGCACGCTGGTTCATGTATCAATAACTGTTGGTTACTGTTCGTGTGCCTGAGGAGTCTCAAAATTCACTATGCAAGTGCATCTCAGCATCATGGTTTTGATCTCATTTCAGTGTCTGACCCAAAAAGAAAGCAAAATGTGTTTTGGACACATCTGAACCGCCAGTATTTTCAAAAGTCAGGAAGCCTTTTGTTAAGTGACCAAACTACTCCTGTATCTGGGCTGCAAGCAGAGAAAATCTGCCCTCTAAAGACTCTGTTTATGGTCTAACTCTCAAAATAGGCTCAGAGGGATGTGCTGAATAAATAGATCATTCTAAGTGGAATATGGATGTCCAGTGGTCAATTGAAACTGTGTACTGCTTTGTAAGAAGGAAATCTGTACTTTTTCTGTGATGCACTTCAGGTTCATTCCTCAATTGCAGTAAACCAACTCAGCCTTGACACAGTCACTAGAGAAAAGCCAAATTAAGTTGTACTGCAGGTTTTAAGTGGGAACATTCTCCTTCTCCTGTTTGCAAATTCAGTGACTAGAACAAAAAATGCTGGCTTGTATGTACAATAAAATTTTTCAGCAAAATAGAGCACTTGAATGTGCATTTGCCCTACTTGACATGTAAGTTAGTGTAGACAGTTTTAGCTGAGCTTATCCAGAACACAAGCTGTGCTTTTTCTTTCCAGCCTTCAGGTCATCTGGTAGATGGCAGTCACATATCTTGCACTGGCTGAATCAAGGATATAAAGGAGCATTTGCTCCTTTGCTAGATTCATAGAGTACAGGTGTTAGTTAGTGGAGTTTTTTTCTAATGACCTATTTTGTTTTCTTCTTGGAAAGGGCATCCAGGGTTTAAATATAAACAGTCCCTCCTCAATTGATTTCAAATGTTGAGATTCAATGTAACATGGATTGAACCTCTGAACTGTACTTCACCCACCACAGATTTTCTTTGTAGTCCTATATTTTGTCATCCCCTAAGGCTATGGGATACAGAACTGATGCCGTACTGCACTCCTGGCATAGTAGTGTGCACTGAAGTGAAACATATTTTATGGGTCATGTAAACGGAAGCTCTCATTTCCCTTGGAGACAGTGACATCTGGAAACCCTGCCCCTCATGTTACTGTGAGGAGGAAAGCATCTGGGGAGAACTAAGAAGCTGCAAGTGTCATTTCTGCATACTGTCATTTTCCCAGCAGGGAATTCCTCTTAGCATCAAACAATTCACTTCTCAGACTCTTCTCAGAGGTGTATAATGAGAAGTAAATGCTATGCAGGTCCAAAAGCATTATTGTATTTCATTTCAAAAATTTAGTTAGATCTACCACCATGACATGTAGAACTGAGAGGAGAAAAGGAATCAGAAGCAATCAAAAAAAATTAACAAGTAAGAAAAGAAGGCCAATGTGGTATGTGGGGTCGATGGACTGAGCAACAGAAGGCAAGGAAATAACACCCAGCCTATGAAGACTCTGGTTTGTTCTGGAAACCACTGAACCAACCTCAGATGATGTCTTGTGCTACGTTTGAGTGCTACAGAGAAGATTTTATTTTGACAAATCAGGTGCAAAGCAACTTGGCAACTGCAAGGAGCAATTCAAGGAGGGAACAAAAGAAGAGAGAGAGTCATTATAGTCATCACTCATGCAGACAGAGAAGAGAAAGTGAAGGGAATTTTACTGTTGTCATGTACAGCATCAATCACTGCGTGTCAGTAAAGACTTCTTTGTGCCAAATCCAAAAAGCTAGTCAATGAAAAAAACTTGCTTGTACTATGCACTTTCTGTTACATCAGCCAAAGAACTCCTATATACAATGGAGAATGCTTCATATCTTTAATTCCTTCCCCAGTCAATTTTTTTCAGATAGTCATCTCTTTTTCTTTTTTTTCTGCAGAGTTGTCAAAATATTATCCAAGATTTCTGACACAAGCCAATGATCATTTGACTAGATGAGTGTACTCCCTGCTCAACTTATTCTCCACCACTTTCTTGGACTGAGGAAATAGTCCTAATGGAATATGTAAAAAAGTAGTTTCATATTTCTTGTCTAAAATATTCCAGAAGACTTTTTGCAAACTATGACTGAGAAAGGAAATAGCTGATGGAGATATTTTTCACAGTTGGCTAACCACAATGTATAAACATACAGTTATGATAAATATCAATAACATTTTTTCTCAATTAAAATATGCATTACATAACAACCAGAGGACTGATGTAGACACACTATTTACAGACTTTTGACTTTCCATGGTTTGTAATTTTTAAATTACATGGACTTGAAAGAGCCATGCAAGTTCCTCAGTGGCTGTCTGACTGGTTAGAGACAAAACTCAGAGACAAATTATATGTTTTCTTGAAATTTCTTAGAATATCAAATTTTCCTCAAGACACTTCTAAAAAAACTGTGAACAGATACAGTGTTAAAATTTTCTTGTCTTAACTATATTTAAATGAAAATTATCTAAACTTTGTTATTACAGAACTTAGGACACAAAAGCTGTTACTCAATGTAATATAAACTTCAACTTCTGAAAACAAAGAAATGCAAAAAATGTACCCACTCCTTCTCTTCTGTCTCTGGAGCACCCTCTTGCACTGTACACCCCAAGAAAACATCTGAGAAGCATCTGGAAGAGTTATGAAGAGCTTTTTCTATAGGATCTTTATGATGGATCCCTTGACCACACAACCTAGTGACTTGTGCCTTGTTTACATTCAGCCCTGTTTGTTTTCATTCAGGAAGTATGACAGGATAATCCTAGCTAGTACATCAGTGTTAATTTCCTTGAATAGCATTTCTAAAACTGGAATCTATATATAGATCTTCAAACACTTTGAAAAAGTCTTTTGTGCCCAAAAATGCAAAACTGATTTTATATGCATCAGGTTACAGCTACATTATGACCTCTTGGTATGCTCCAAGCTTTCAGCTCTGCATGCAGATACCAGACATATGCATTTTAACTGGGGAAATGACAGATTCTGCACCTGGAATGGGGCAATCCTGGCTGTACATGCAGACTGGGGAATGAGAGGTTGAAGAGCAGCCCTGCAGAATCCTGGAGCGTACCTGCAGGACCCTTGGGGTCCTGGTTGATGGCAAGCTGAACATGAGTCATCAGTGCCCTGGCAGCCAGGAAGGCCAACCGTGCCCTGGGGTGCATCAGGCACAGCATCGCCAGCTGGAAAAGGGAGGGATTGTCCTGCTCTGCTCTGCACTGGGGCGGCCTCACTTTGAATGTTTTGTGCAGTTTTGGGTACCACAATGCAAGAAAGACATTAAACTGTTAGAGAGTGCCCCAAAGAGGGCAATGAAGATGGTGAAGGGCCTTGAGGGGAAGCCGCATGAGGAGCAGCTGAAGTCATTTGGTCTGTTCAGCCTGGAGAGGAGGAGGCTGAGGGGAGACCTCACTGCAGTTGCAACTTCCTTGTGAGGGGAAGGGGAGGGGGAGACACTGATCTCTTCTCTGTGGTGACCAATAACAGGACCCAAAGGAATGGGCTGAAGGTGTTTCAGGGGAGATTTAGGTTGTATAACAGGAGAAGGTTTTTCACCCGAAGGGTGGTTGGGCGCTGGGCCCTGGAACAGGCTCCCCAGGGATGTGATCACAGCACCAGCCTGACAGCATTCAAGAATTATTTGGGCAGTGCTCTTAAGCACATGGAGTGATTCTTACAGTTGTCCTGTGCAGGGCCAGGAGCTGAACTTTGATGACCTGAGTGGGTCCCTTCCAACTCAAAATATTATATGATTCTATATAATTCATGTTTCAAACAGCATCAGGATGATATCCATGCAAATTCTAGGCCCTTCCTTATGACATCATGTATTTTAATATTTTCATTTTTTCAGAAAAGAAATCCAGCCTTCAGGCCAGAAAGTAGGCATAACACATATCTGCCATTGCCCAGACTGGACAACCCATGGCTCAGGACACAGATGTGCACACATTCCATACAGTTGTACATGACCATGGAAAACTTCCCAGAACACACCCATTGGCAGGTGGCAGGAATAGTGCAGGTTCTCCAGAGGCACCAAATATGAATTTTAGGTTACCTGTCTCTTTGAGCCTCGCAGACACTGAGTCAGCCCATGTGTAGAGCTCCTTTGCTACTCAACACACACAAAGCCTCAACATTATCGTGTTGCTTCTTCTGGCTCATTTTCCTGGCTGGCTTTGAGCTTCTAACTTAAACCTTGAGAAAGTTTTTATGTGAACCCCTTCCCACTACCTCTTTACCTAAAAGGCCGTGGCTATTATGTGCCTGAGACATATCCAAAAGGTCTTGGTTCATTTTTGAGTAAGGCTGAGCCAAGGTTTGAGGCTTAGTTGTACACAGAAAATGAAGGATCAAGTGGCTTTGTGTGCTGTTCCATGGGTATGAGAGGGGGGCGCTTTGGAATCAATTGCTTAAATGACCTTGGACCTGGGACACAAACCCTACCCTCAGCCTCAGGAGTCCAACAATTTTCCAAACAGACAGGGTTATATGCGAATTTTGGAGTACTTGGAATAGTCATCTTTGAAACAGTAAACCATTGTCAATCCTAACTATAACTCAGTTTTTATTCTGGCACTCTTCCTGTTTCATTCTGTGATATTTTTGACTAAAGAATGATTAAAAACTGAGCAGGGACATCAGAATTTGTTCCATACACTCTAATGCTGAGACACTGCACACTGCTGTGTCAACTGCAGAAATGCATGTTTTCCTGGCACAGCTACCCAATTTGATTTATAGTTTAGTGACCTCTTCCCACTCCCTGCCAAATGCAGCTATAATGAGGAGTTACTCATGGCCATCCATTTAAGTTGAGAAGTTCTTTTCATGTCGGTCTCTAAGATACAACTTAGTAGTAACCATTTGAGACTTCCCAAGTCTCATGGGTGAAAGAATCAACAGAACAAAATCTTATATGTTTGTGATGCAAGAATCATCAGGCATTTCACCTGCAGATTTTACTTTTAGCTGAGCATTTTTATGTAGACTGAATACACAGAACTGACAAGAAAAAATGTCAGGCATGCAAGATTTTCCTGAAAAATATACAGATCAGCTACACTTTGTGAGCAGTTTTTTATGACTTTGTGAGAAGTTCATGTCACTTTTCCGGGGTATCTAAGTATTCCTGCAAGGCTTTTTCTACTTCTAGAGGTTTATACAATGAGAATCACATTTTATCTTCATGTTGCCTCCTTGAAACATGAACTGTGTGTATTTACTGAGGATTTTCTTTCATGCTTTAACCTTTAGGAAACTGTATTGATGCCAGTTCAGTTTGTGTCTGTCCATAAAATAAGTCCAAATAAATTTTTTAATCAGTACAGGATTCAAGGATATTTTGTCAGTTTTTGGTTGATTAGGTTATTTTTCCCCCAGCCGTACATAACTTCAACCTTTTGGACTAGGCAGAGATTTAGAGATAAATTTCTTATTAGAATAATCACTCAACAGATCATGGTCTGACTAGGAAAAATTCCTTGATCCTCCCTTCCTAGGAACATTCCTACACAGTGAGGGTCAACTTCTATTTCCTGCTGACATAAATCTCTTCTATTTGCTTAATATTTGGTAGTGTAGCTAATCTGATACTTCTGGATTATCCCAAGGGATCCAGTAACAACTGTTATATACGTGATAGAAATGTCACAGGCAGCGTAGATATCAACATTTCAGCATTAAGGCTTTTTGATTCTCTTTTTATTAGCTTTTAAATTTTTCCTATGCTAATACTCTCAATTAAAATTTTCTGGTTTTGAGTTGGTCCCAGACATATCTTTTTAGAAATGTTCAGGAAAGAAATACTTGGGAAGGTTTCTAAAGTTGGAATGAGCACATCTTACATATGATATCCTCAACTCCTAAAAAAACCACCATTTAGAAGCAGCTTTGCATCCCCATTTTTGGAATAAAATACCAAAATTCAATTAAAAGAGCAAGTAGGCTTACTTGAAAATGCTGAGAAAGTAGTTTGGGAGTTACTTTGAAGATCAGATCAGGGGAGTCAGGAGTGGGGGAAAGCAGTGCTGGTCAGGAGATAGAAGGACATTTGGGTACTAAACAAGAGAGATGAAGGCAGGAAGGACATCACGTGGTTGGTGTCACACGTCAGGGACAGATAACCACACTTCTTTAGGAGCAAGATATTGTAGTACAGTAGCAAGAGAATAAGAAACAACGTCCAAAAGAGACACTGACCTGATAGAGAATTTTTATAGATAGTTTTAGCACCCTCAGTGCAGAATTGAACTTTCAGGAGTCTGAGTTCCTGGCTCCCAAAAGGTATGTGTGAAACCTGCAGGAAAGGGTAAGACCAGCCTTGTCCAAAGCCTGCATCATCACTCAGCCACTGCTTTTCCCACTCTTTAGTATCTGCAATTTTTGGCAGAAGTCTGTACTGATGATCCAATTTCTGGGCAAATGTTTGACATAAAGGAATTCCTGGGTGTTTTCATTGGGTCTAGTATCCCTTTTAGAACCTCTAAATAATAAGGTGTGGTACAAGAGCTGGAATAATTTGCATTTTTACTCTAATAGCCTGACTGTCTGGGTTTATCTTGCTCTTACAGAGCTTAGAAGTTCAACTGCCCTTCAGAATCTGAGTCCAGCATTGACTTAAACATCCAAATCTATACCTGGATTTAGCACATTCTCTGCTTCTGTGTGATGGGTTGTGTCCTCATTCATTCACTCTGGTATTTCAGGCATTCACTCTTTGTTCTTCCCTGTTAGTTTTCTGTATCTGCATTTTTCATATTTGTTTTTTTGGCCACATGTTGAATTGTGAGGGCAGGTTACAACTTGCTAGTCAAAGAACAAATAATTAACTCATAGAGATTAAGCAAGAAAGACTCAAAGGGCCTTCAAAAGGTTGGATACAGGGTAAAACGAAGGAAAAAAATGTGTTCAGGTTTATCAGAACAATGTGTGAACTCTGACAACTCAGTCATTTACCGTCACTGCAACCTTTAAAGTCATGTTTTGGTAATTTTGGTCTTTGGTAAGCATTTTGGATCTTGTTTATTTCAGACTTGCTTTTAAGAGGCAGGGGGAGTCATCCTCCGAAAATGCCTATGTCTCTCTGTTGACCACATAAAGACTAAGAGTGGTATAGCTAAGAGTTGTATAACCAGCTTCTGAGTTTTTCTTGTGAGAAAAATATGTACTTTTATAGTTAGGGCAGTTCTCAATCCGTCACAATCGGAATTTTCCAAAGTCTCAGTTTCCTATTTGACATTTTTTCTTTCTCAGCAAGCATAGTCCCATTAGTTTTAAAATTCTCCTTCCATGGTGCTGTGCCATGACCTGCTTACCACTTTTACAATGCACAGACGTACACCAAATGTGCTTTTTATCATGAAGACAGATGACTAAATGCAGTTGTGAAATAGGTTGCCTATAAAGCAATCCAGTAAAGATCAAAGAAGATCTCGGGCTGGCCTTCTGTTACAAAAGTTCTAAAACACATTTCCTTTTGGCTGTGTGTTCAGGCTAACTACAGACCTCAGTGATGTAGAAGTCTGGTGATGTTTTAATTATATCTGGGACAGAATTTCTAAGAAAATCAGCATTCTAACCAGCCAAGCCTCAGAAAACAGCTTTCATTGTCTTTTTTCCAACAATAATTTGAGATAATTTTCTTTTGTGTTCTTCCATAGATTTGACTTTTGGAGACCATATATATTAGGCAGTTGGAAGCTACTGATTTTGCTGTTAAAACTAATCATTGCAGATTTTTAAGATAAAGTCAGACTGTGTCCTACCAGGAGCAGAAATCACTATTGTATGTTTGAAGATAAAAGACACCCTCTTAACTGAGATAGTAGCAATGGTCAGTGAGCAACTTGTACACCTATGGCTACACTACTCACGTAGTTAGACTGATGTCTTTCAGGCTTGTTTGAACTATAACCCTCAAAGTTTAATTGTTACTGTTTCTCTGTGATGTGTTGAAGCTGTCAATGTACTGGTCATCTCATGACAGTTTTTTAAGCAACACATAACAATAGAGACAGAGACAAAACTCAAATTTACATCCTATTTACACTGGAGTGATGCATACCTCTCAGGAGAAAGAAGGGTGGAAAGACAGGTTTACACGGCAGCATAAAAAAGCAACCCTGTGAAAGCCACTTAGGTTGTGTGGTGCAAATAACCTCATCCTCTGGTTAATGTGTAATCCATCAGCTCCCCTCAGAAGGTGGTTCAAGAGACTGGAAGCAGTATTTGGCTGAACATATCCTACTCTAGACAAGGAACCCCAGGCTGGCTAAAGAGATTGCATCACTTACATTTACAGAGTGAAATGCATTCTTTTAGAGGTGATGTCTAGTTTTACTTTTCAACCCAAGAGGCTAGAATACTAATTCTAAACAAAGGTCAGGCAGCTAGATTTTTATGAATTACTAACAACTCAATTTCCAATAAACATAGAACCTTAATCTAATTTTGGCACAAAAAATGTAGACGCAATTAATATTCCACTAATTTACTTACACTGGAAATGCATCTGAGAAAATCATAGCAAGACAGCACCGAAAAATTAATAAAGGACACAAAATAGGAATTAATTAACCATCATTGATGGTGTGACAAATAACCAACTTTTAAATATCATAAACTTTCACTGAATTTGAAAACACAAATTTTATGATATTGAAAATGGCTCCTCGTTACATGTAAGAATGTGGTCTCAAGGGGACTCACATAGGTATAAGTTATTAAATGTTGTAGCTACAGTTCTTAGTGAGAGGTTGATGCAGGGCATATGCCTTAGTGCATACTTCATGTCTGAAGAGAAATGCATACCAGTTGTCCAGGAATGTTTCTTCAAGATCAAACCTGAACAGGACTATAGACTATCTAGTAACATCTTCTTAACACAGCAGTATGTTGCAAGCCATACAGAAAACTAAAGTTTTAAGCAAGGTCTGAAAGTCTTAAAGAGGAGCTACTCCAAACAGCCATGTTGTTTTTCACTTAGGATCCAAAATTCAGTAGCAGAAATACCATTTTCCCTCCAAAGTTTTGTAAATAAATTGAAAAACAACCCCTCAAAAAGCCAGTTTCTAATGAATTATAGAATTACATCTCCATAGACTTATACTATAGGAACTAGTCCTCTGAAGCTGTGTTGAGCTGCTTAGAACACAGAGGCTCTGTTGCTAGTTGCTTTTGAATGTGGGGGCCAAAGGCATTTCAGTATGATATTGGATGTCTGAAGCAATAAATAAAGATATATAAGCAGCTTTATGTAAATATCACTTCAATACTTCTGGGATGCAGAGGGTAGTAGTTGGGTACCTCCCTCTGCCACCCTCAAGTACATCAAAATGCCACAGTAATTCTGGGGCCCAAAGGAAGGAGAGAACATTTGCATAATTTAACAAAATAATTGATAAAAGTTACATTATTCACTTTGGAAGAAAAATATGGTTGACTTTTTTCTATCTCAGTTCTAGGAGAGCACTTATTAAGAAATTTAGTAGGAAAGCTAGTACAAAAATATGTTCTCAAAGACAAAAACTAGGTTTTCCTTGACAGCAGGATCAAGAAAATAATGAAAGGCTTTTCTGAGCAAAATTTAAATTCATCTGCTGACATGTATATTGAANAGGAATAAAGGTTATTGAAAAAGAATATAACATCTGAGGTGGAAGAAAAAGCCAGACTCCCAGAGTCAGAAATACCCAAAATTTACATCACCAAATAATTTCTGCACCAGGACTTTGAAGTAACTGGCACTGGAGGTTCTAAACCCAGAAGTAAATAATTTCAATCTGTCTTGTCTGGGACAGTGTCACAGAAAATAGGTAAAATTAATATATATTTCTTAAAGGAGAAGAGAGAGCAAATCAGATTTCAGTAAAGCACAATGAATTTAAAAATATTTAAAAATACTGAAATAAGGAATAAAAGAAGCTAGGGAGAAAAACTGGATAAAAGCAAGGTGTATTTACCAAAGGAAGCTCACAGCAGCTTTTAAGGTAAGATAGACCTTATAGAGAAAGAAAATGCAAAACACCTAATTCTGCAGTTGTTCGCAAAATGTTAAGGCCCAGCAGCAAATGGAGAATTATTGGTTAAACTGCAGGAAATGAAAACTGCTACAAGAGCTGGACTTTTGAATAAGGAGTCATCCAGGCTGGCAGATAAGTGGCTAGGGAACCACCTCAGGCACAACTTTTTCTGGAGGCTGTCATTGAGCTGGTTTCTAGACGGTTTTTGGATAGAGTTTTATAAATATGCAAAAGATTAGACCTGTAAGTGGGCATATGTCTAACAGTAAGAATTGTGTAAGTAAACTTCTTTGGAACCTCCAGTGCCAGTTCCTTCAAAGTCCTGGTGCAGAAGTTATTTGGTGATGTAAATTTTGGGCATTTCTGACTCTGGGAGTCTGGCCTCTTCCATCTTCAATATCCTTTATTAGTTTATTGTTTCCTTTTTTTTTTCCTTTCCTTTTTCCCCCTTGTATTCAAAATAACAGTAAGAACAATTAAAATTAAGTGAATAATTGCTTGTTTGCTTTTCTTTTCTTTTTTTCTTTGTTTTGAGAAAAATGTATTAAATTAAAATTTAAAGCAAATGAAAGGCATTCTGCTGTATTTGAACAGGGGGTGTTTGATGACAGGATTAGCTTGTAGTATATATTTCACCAAAACAAAAAGACATAAAGCTACATATTTATACCCAAGCTGAGTCTGGACTTCAGTGTCTTCAACACAGTGTAACACAGGATAATGCAATGAGGGACCCATCTTTGAACAGTCACACACTTGTGTTCACACAAATGCATTAACAGAACACCACACAAACCTCACGATTCCACCACCACCACCAACATGCACACAGGATCATTCCAACATCTGCAAAAACATTCATCCAGTTGCAAAAGTGCCACAATCATCAACCACACTTCTTCTCTTTTCCTTATTGCTATGAACCATGGCTTTCAGAGCTACTTCAGAGAAAAATGGCTGTTTGTAAGCATGAATACTGTAAAAGGTCCCACTTTTAATACGTACAGCCAAGTATTTGTTTGGGAAGTGATGGTGTGCTAACTGGGGAGTGCAAAAGCTGCCATCTGACTCCTCTAACCATTTACAGCTAAGCAAGATGATTTGAATTTTAAATATTTATTAACAATGCAAGTAACAGCTATATGAGCACACCCAAATAATTAATGTGCTAGGGGAAAATGTGGTTTGAGTGTGGATGTTCTTAGGAGGGAAAAAAGAGGCAAAACACATATTAGAGTTAAAAAAAAAAATATATGGGAATTATTTGTTCAGCTTTAATCTTCATAATCATTATCAGGCCACAGCTTAATGACGCTCTTTCTCCCTGTTAGGGACACAGCCAGCAGTAGCAGTTTCATGAATTGCCTTCTTTCATCTCTTCACTTCATCCTGTGGGACTCATGACTCCATCTGTGGGAGTTTTGAACATATGGAGAGATATCAAACCCCCAGACTGTTCTCTGTGGCCTTTCAAATGTTTTGCAATCAATTTCAATTCTTTTGAGTCCGTTTTTTTCTTGGCCTGTTGGAGCTTCCTTCCATTCAATTTCTCTACCCAGTTGTGCCTCCCAATCTCTCCAGATTCCATGAATCCCATGTTTCGGGGACATGCTGTACCTGGTGAGGCCATAATCTGCCGTCAGCCATCCAACCTGCTGTACCTAGAGAAAAGTGGGGGCCAAGAAGAAGGGTTCAGATGCCCAGGCCGACCGCGCCCAGGCCCTTGCTGGAAGGTGGGAGAAATCATAGCAGAGGCAGCACCCTTGGACACAGGACTTCATGTCTGCCAAGAAAAGGCATCCTCTTCCTGTGTTTGCACCTGAAGTCCCCTCAGGATGGGCCCCCTCAGCAGGCAATACATGCAGCAGCGGGAATAAGCCACATTTCACAGGGCAGTTGTTCAGGTAAGGGAAGGACCCATCATAATTCTGGTGAAACAGAAGTGTGGGTCTCACTTCAATAAAAAAATCTTTTTAGACTAAGATCATTCCAACATTTGTTATAACTTATTAAGCTCTCAGCAAGCATTTGGTATTTTGTTCCACCTAACTAAATGAAAAGAACCAAGGTCCAAGCCTTCAAAAGTAGTTTGGCTCCACCTCCTCCTGAAATGAATGGCATCTCTTCCCTCAAACAACTTTTAGACTCCAGGTGGACCATTGAAGTTATAATTTTAGTTGTATTTACTTACCTCTCAGCTAAAGCTACTGTCAGCTTTGGTATGTTTTACTTCTAAATAAGGATTTAATCCAAGTCATCTAAAAGCTTTGGGATTGGGTTGGTTTTGAATGTATGTAGATACAACAGACCAAATCCCATTTGACATATAGAAAGCAGAGTATTGCAAATAAAATAAAAATTATAATATTACAGCCTGGATAATAAAGATAGTTGTTTAAAAGTCAGTGCTTTAGTGACCTGTTCTTTTCCTGTTATAAGTCAAAACATCAATACTTCTGTGATAGAATGTGAAACTATATAACAAAGATGTAATAAAAGCAGGTATTTGGTTAATAAACCTGTTCTGAATCTGGTAAAAGGTTTTGGTTTTTTTTAACCCAGAGCAGCAACATGGGATTTACAGAGCCTTTTCAGTGCTCATTTGCACTGCACTTGGTAGGGGAATGTTCCTTTTTGGAGGCTGAAAATACTTGGCAGTCTAAATATGTTCAGCAGCTCACATGTGGGGAGGGAATACAAAAATTCTGTAAAATGGTTAAGGACACAGTAAACTGTAGATGGATATTTGTTTTGTCATGTGTACTGCAAGAACAGGGAAAAAAAAAAGTTTCCAGATTCAAGTTTCCGACATTAGGAGCCTTGGGTTCCACTTATGTATGGCTCTTTCCATAACCTACTGTGTGACACCAGTTAAATCATGTAGGAACCAAGGCAGCAAAACACTGAAATGTGGACTTAGCTTTCAACTCAAAGTCTTCCTGCTGAAACCACTGCACAAGTTTTTGTGTACAGCCCTTTTCTGAGTAAAGATGAAGTTTGCAAACGGATGGTAGCAGTATTTCCCTCTTTGACAAGTTTATTGTAAAAGCATACCAACTGGTGCTTGTGCACTCTATGGCCATTTGTTCTGACAGAATGCATTAGCGTTTGTATCTGGATATATTTTATACCTGGAAATTACTTAAGGAAGGTTTAAAACAATCCCAAAACACTTCTTCCTCTGAAACAAAGAGCAGAAAACTAAGTACCTGATTATGATGCCCATTTTTATCTGCCACTGGAACTTAAACTAAAGCATACGTAAAGCTTTGTCAAAAGTAACTTTCTCCCTCATAATAGATGAATTCACTCTCCCTTCTGTATTCTATTCCAGGACTCAAAATCTGCATTTAGCTGGAGTACTTACAACAGGTTGCCAGAGGAAGCACCCAGGTCTCTCTTCCTGTCCCTACAAGCTCATTCAAAAAACTCAGTGACTACATCACATGCTAATATGAAGTTATCTGTTTCAGTTTTGGAACCTCAATACAGTGAATTATGAAAATCAAATTCCACCACAGGAAAAAAAATAAGAAAAATTCTTCATGGCTTTTTGATAACATTTCAGTAAGAATGTTTATCAGCATCAGGTAAAACCCAGGATTGCAGGATAAAACCTGAAGGACATTATCATGCTCATGCAACTAGATCTATTTCAAGTAGTATGGATGCTTTTGTCAGAAAGAGAAAAAAAAAAGATCAGAATTTCACTCAACAAAAGTCACAGAATTTGTCTTTTGGATCATGCCAAAAGCATGAAGTTTCAATTTTATCAGAAAAGCAGTAAAAGAAAAAAAAAAACCATAGCATATATAGCATATTCCACTTTATTGGGATTTCTGTTAATGTAGGAGAGTTCAATTCTTCCCCAAAGTCAAGCTAAGTCAGGATGTCAGTGGTAAACTCCTAGGCAAAACCATGGAATATTTGGCGGAGACCCACCAAATTACAGTTCTTTCTGAATAGTGCTGTACCAGAATCCTGACATTCCCCAGTGATTTTCAGTAATGTATGTTACCTTGTATGATGCTTACATGATCCAAAATGGAAGGTCCCTAGGGCTGGTACAGAAGGAAAACAGTAGACTGAAAAAGGCAAAGGGAGGTGCGTAAAGAAATGAGAAGGACCTGTGCTCATGTCAGATGTGCTGGTCTGAAGCAAAGTGCAAGGAAAGGTAAAACACTACAGAAGACCATTAGCGTAAGATCTACGGTTATCTCAGTTGTGTTCCTGTATGTTAGCAAATCTGACTTTATAACCTCTCTAATTACCATTGTTCATTTTCCCTTTGCACTGAAAAAGCAGGTAAATTGAGACACGTGAACGTTATTCCAATGTTTGCATGTGTACATCGGCTCGCTGCAGAAAGCAGAGTGCGTATTCGTTTATTTGACCCGTTCCATCAGGAATGTTGGAAAGAAGATGTTTACTTCTTCCAAGGTGGCCCGGGGAAAGTGAACAGTGAGCATTTTCACGGTTGTGGAAAGAATACAATCAAAATTGTCTTCTCAAAGGTCATCATCCTATATATAAACCACTCAGTTCAAAAAAATATGCTATCGATCCTTCATTCCTATAACACTTACAGAGATGGAAAGGAAGGATTTGTTATGAGGCAGGTGGCTAAAGCCATCACAATAAAATTTCCCTCCTTATTGTCCTTTTATTGACTTAAAAATTTCTCTTGTAAAAAGGCTTTCCATATAAAGGTACAAATAACCCACAAATCTATCTCGAAGATACCTTCTTGGTCTCTTAAACACTTTGCTGCATTCTCTTCTCCAACTGTAATCCTAGAGCAGCTTCCTGATGAGAATTACCCCAGCACAGTTCAAAGTCTTGTGGAAAACACACCATACAGCTACATATATAGATATAAAGACTAAGTCTTAATATAGCAGGAGGAATGAGTAAACCCAGTAGAATTTGAGGTTTTGTGAACATCATTAACCATTTTTAAAAAATTCTTGAGGTTTTACAAAACTGAAAACCAAATGTCTTAGGAAGACAAAAATGCCCTCTCCCTCCTAGCTTGGCTCGGTCCCCTGGACCCTGTGAGAAGGGGGAAGGCTCCTTGGCTCCTGCTACCCTGCAAGGCCAAGGCCAGCCAAATTGGAAGGAGCTTCCATGGCAAAAGGAAAGGGAACAGTGCTTGCATTGGCATTTTCTGCTGTAGCGACAGATTGAGCCTTTTGAAGTCTTCTGAGTTCTGAAACATCAACAGCTTTTTCTACTGGAATTTCAAACTACAATGGGCAAAGTTAATAACTTCCTATGCCTTTTTTTTCCCCTTTTTTTGGGGGGGAGGGGGCGGATTTTTTTTTTTTCACTTCAAGATTTGTGAAGTTTGTCTACCTATACATTTGACAGGGCTACATTTCTTGGATTCTGTGGGCAACTGAGCCAAATCCATGCCTCTTCACATGAGCTGCAGAATTCTTTCCCAGATACTCTGCAACCCCAGTTCAGGTCTCAGCAGCTGGGATCGTGGTCTTCTCCTTTGACTTCTGAAATGTATCCGCATATCATGGCAGGTTCTGTGTGTAGACCTACTACAGGGATCTATCCTCCTGCTCCCTGTGGAGCATGATACTGGAAGCTGCACTGGCTGCTCGTCAGCATGTTGACCTTTAAAATTCAATGGTTGTGACTGGAGCACTTGCTTGTGGAGGTACTTCCCACTCCTCCTAAGGTGACAAGGATCAGCCAAAGAGTGAGGTTTCTTGTGTGCCGCTTTCACTCGCCCGAGGCAAGTCTCCCTCCATGAGGTGCACACCTCAGTAAGCCCTCAACGCCTTCCATGGAGTGAAAGGGGATGGTGCTTCTTGCGCAGAAGAGCGGGACCGAGGTGCTGGACTCACCTGAGCTGACTGCCCTGCAGTGAGCATTTTGCCAACTGACCGGGGGACATGACCGGGGCAAGTCTCGGGTTTGGGCTGCTGCGCAATTTAAAAATAAAAAAGGATAAAAATGGAGAGAACTGAGCCCTCGAGAAGGCCGGGTTTTGCCGCGGTGGCGGCAGGAGCACCGAGCGCAAGTGGCCCCGATGGAGCCGGGCCGGCCGGAGAGGCCGAGGACGCGCTTCTCGCCCGCGGG
>WEIT01000121.1:32612-51493 GCA_013389985.1 Dryoscopus gambensis
CCGGGCAGGGTCTGTCCCGCCGGGAACCGCTGGGTTCGAGAGGTGAGAGAGGCATCCTGGCGGCTGCCGCTAGTTGGCTGGAGCGGTGGTACCCTGGGGATGCCAGGTAATAAAGAGTTCCCTGTAGGACAAAGAAAGTGTAGACAGGAAGCGCCGGCGGCATCCCTGAGTCCTTGCAAAAATGTGTGGAGTTGGCAGTGCTGAAGTTATTTGGCTGTACCCTGAGACCTGGATTTCTACGCGTTCCAGGGAATGCTTCTGCTCCATTCATTGTGAGATGAGACACATATGGAGATGCAATTATGTGGTTTATAACTGCACAGTGCTACAGGGCAAACCCGGCATCACGTTAAGAGTCACTTTATCCAGCTATGGTTGGGTACAGAGGATTGTATACATATGGAAGAGAGAGGAGCTTGTATCATGGGCCTGAAAAAGGTACTAAAAAATACCCCTATTGCTCAGAACCATCATCTAGTTTAGATCTCATTATCTGACAAGGATTTTTGTCTGAATATTGTGCTCCAAAGTAAAGATGTGCTAGCAATAAGCTGTATCTCCTGTAGCGTCATATGGTTTCTATGCCAGATACTGAAATTTCATGGAGAAAATAATAATGTATATTTTCTGTAAGTCTTTCCTTTTTTATTAATAAGGACATTTCCCTAAAAAGGATCTTTTTTACTTCTGCCATCGAGAATAAGTGTTACAAGAATCAGTCAAAATAAAAATTCTGATTTTATATGTATAGTTGCTGTTTATGGAATTTCATGAGGAAAATTACACTATTTATAGTTGATAAATATTATTTCCCGAATACTTACTACTTTTTGTTTTATTCATAGGAGTTATGCTGAAGAGGAGAGGGTTGTTGTGGCTTGCTGTCTTGATAACCCTGTGGGTTTCCTCAGATGCTCAGGGTAAGTTCAGAGACTTCTTAACTGGATACAGAGTAACTCCCAAAGTTAAAAACTGTAAAATGTTGGCTTACCTGAACTACAGTGGACAAAGTATAAAGGATTTTTATAGAAGTGCCTGGGGTATTTTTGGTAGATACACCTTGCCAATGCTAAATGAAGATTTCTCAAGATATCTCAAAATTGCTTTCTTAAGAAATTATTGATTAAAATGTATATAATCGCAGAAATAATTGATATTATACTTTTCCGTGTGATGGAAATGTATGGTGAAAGTAACATAAACACAATCACTGAGTGGTACGAACATTTTAAAAAGATAGAGGTAGAGAAATAGACAACTACGGACCAAATATAAGTAGAATACAAATTGGCACAGTGCCAGACCCTCATTTACATCTGATTTCTTGGTTGCAGTCTTTAAAAAGCAAATCTCTTTTTTTCTGGTCATCATGTAGGCACATGGATTCTCATAATTTGATTACCATTTTCTAGTAACCAAAATATAGAAATTGCCTTAAATTCCTTATCCATTCATATATACAACAAATATTTAATGAATAAATTGCTACATGCATCCACGTATAGGCATATACATGGCCTATAGCATTTATATATATACAAATATGTACTATATAGTGCTATAAAATAAGAAGCCATATGTATAAATATATAATCAAAAGTATTTGTACACATAGAAGGAGAGAATTCTCATGGAAATGAAAATGTCAGGTAGAAAATAGGATTCATTTGCCTGCTAGTAGGAACAGTTCCATTTGTGGAAGCGGGAAAGTACTGTGTTTACTCTGCTGGTCCTTAATGTCTGTCATATAATTGCAGTTACTAAATATAGTGTACAGAGTTGTTTCTTGTAAGACTTTTTGTAGACACATTGTCACACACTGTTAACTTTTTCAGATGGTGACAAGGAAGAGGAGACTACCTTTGATTTACTTCAAGTCAGTAACATAAACCGAAAGACAATCGGAGCAAAGGTGTTCCGGGGCCCAGACCCCACGACGCCAGCATATCGTTTCATTCGGTTTGACCATATACCTCCATGTAAGCCGGAGAAATTAAAAAAGATCATAAAACTAATGCGGCAGAATGAGGGCTTTATCCTTTCAGCCACCCTGAGGCAGGACAGGCAGTCTAGAGGCACTGTCCTTGCCTTAGAGGGTCCTGGCATCAGTGAGAGGCAGTTTGAGATCATTTCCAATGGCCGGGCCAACACCCTGGACCTTATCTATTGGGTGGATGGCTTCCAGAACGTGATTTCCCTGGAAGACGTGGACCTTGCTGACTCCCAGTGGAAGAACCTCACCGTGCAGATAACAGGGGAGAACTACAACCTCTATGTTGGCTGTGACCTTATTGACAGCTTCATCCTGGAGGAGCCTTTCTATGAGCAGCTGAAAGCAGAGAGCAGCAGGCTGTACGTGGTGAAAGGGTCCACTCGGGAGAATCATTTCAGGGTAGGTGACCTGCGGAAGCTTGGGTCTCTGGTGTGGTAAAAAGGTAACTGCAAGTAGTTTGGGAAGGCGCAGTGGGCACAGTTTTGTTCTCCCAGTGCCTCTTGGATTTTGTGGGGTCACAGGTGTTCCCAAGCAGACTTTCTTCAGAGTGTGTTTTTATTAATTGCTGGATCTGTGTTGCGTCATTTTGGGGATCCTGAAAGCAAAGGCCTGGCAAAGCAAAGTCCAAATCCAGGAAAAATGAGCAAAACCAATTTTTGGGCTTTCCTATGCAACCATTCCTTTTCTTTTCCAGATGTAAGACTTCTAGAGATGTTGGATTTTTGTGGTTACTTGTAGAATTCTTTGCAAATTTCTTGAAGAGCTGTTTTTCCATTGAAGTACATCTATTGAAATCATGAGAACATGTCAATATTTTTATTTTTTATTTGAAAGAAGGAAAAAATGAATTTTTAATGGAGCTGAAACATGTGGTATTGGTCCATCCTGTAACAGAAAATCCTGGTTTACCATTTTGAACATTTCTTTTCAATTTAAATATTAAAAAAGAGGACAAAATTGAAAAAACTAACAGCATAAAAAGTTTTGATCAGTCCTGTAAATGAGATTCTTCTTCTTTTTGTGGAAAACATTTGAGATGAAGCAATTAGAAGCTTTCTGGTTTTCCTATCAAATGAAAACAACCTTCTGCCTCATATAATGTAATGATGTGGTCTGGCCCAACTGCTTTAAGGATGGCATATTTTCACTCACAGCTGAAGTCAAACTTGAACTCATGGCTCCAAAAATTTCAAAAGGCATTTCTTTCTCATCATGTTGTGCCATCTAGTTTTCAGCCAGAGGATGACATGCTGGAGTTTGGTTCCATGGGATGACCAGTTTTGGCAGGGACATCAGAAGTTCTTGCCCACAGCCTCTCCATTCCTACCTGCATAACTAAGTTACTCCATCAGTAGTGCTCATACAACTGGTTCTGAAGCTGTACTGTTAAGTGGCTCACTGAAAAAATCTGGTTTTTAATTAATTTTTTTCTTCTTTGAGGTTGTTTTTTTTTTCCCAATTGATACAGCTACCAGTCTGGTTTTAGAGTGTTGTCTCAGGGTAGCGCCAGCACAACTGAGAAGGCAGTGCACTGTGGTGCATAGGAGTAACTGGCTAAGGAAGGAAGTGCGATGGTGCAGGAAAGTTGGCTTTGACCTTATGACAAATGTCTTGCTGAACTACAATCTAAAATTCACTGTGAAAACAGAGATCTGAGCTCATAGCAGATTAATATCTTTTATTATGACATGTTTCAGAATATACCTAGCTTTGTGGCTTATAGTACTGAAAATGTATATAACAAAGCTATAACCACTTTTTTTTTTCCGTGTCTCAGGTTTAATGCCTTGTAGATTGTTTTTTATATATTTGCTTATGTCTGAATCTAGTCAGTAGCATGGGATTGAGACAGGTCAGTTATTAGTTACTCAAAGATTGATCTTACTGTTTTTAATTGCTATTTAAAATTATTATTACAGGGTCTTTTTCAAAATATTCAGTTAATCTTTGATACTTCAATAGAGGATGTTCTGCGTAAGAAAGGATGCCAGAGAAGCCAGTCAAGTAAGGTTTTTCTTATCTTGTTAATACTGTTCAGCTGAATGTGAAAATTAGAAATGTCAGCGGTGACATATTATCCTAAAATCATGCAACAGATCCTTATGAAATGAAAAAGAGAATGAGTTGCTTTTTGGTGGTAGTGGGAAATTATATGTTATATGTTTATATGATGTCATTTCTACTCTTTAGCCTATTATTTTAGTTTGGTTGCTTAGATCTATATCTCTGAGCCTCTGTTTTTAAGTTGGGAAAAAAAATGTTGAGCAAAAAATTAGTAGAAATGGAAGGAAAAATGCATATGTATGAAAACATACATTTTCAGACATGAGTTTTCTGTGGTTCTTTGAGCATGAGACAGGGAATGTTGGTTCTGAATTCTGCAGCTGACTGTCAGCTGGCCCACAAACTAGTCTGCCATTCTTAAAGTCATTGAATTCATTGGCAATATCTTTGACTGAAAGAGCCTTTGGGTTTGAATCCCCAAAATATTGTTAATGAACACAACCTCAGGAAAATAAGAAATCAAAGGAAGAGATAGGGAAGGCATGTATGTTACGGGCTGACGTGTTCTTGTTAGTCCAGTTCATGCTTACCCAGCCAGGAGGGGAGCACTCTGTGTGTAGGAGTGTAGAGGATTCCTCATAAAAGAGTTAGGATTATTTGTCAAATGTGTGCTATTTTTTGTACTCAAGCTCATAGGAGGTGCTGACTGTTTTACTTCCCAGTGCTTTTAGCTGACAAGAATTCTCAGTCAAGAATTATTTAGCAAATAATTCAATTCACAGTATTTTTACTTTGCAACGCCAAGAGAACACTACAAGATGGAGATTTCTTGTGCAGTAACAGAAGGGAACTAATAGCACACTGAGGCCATCAAAATTACCTGAGAGGTTTGTTATGTGCATGCCTGACTCTGACATTGCCTATCCAGCTTAGTTACATACTCACAGAATGGGTCAGGTTGAAAAGGACCACAGGGCATCATCGGTGTAACCTCTCTGCTCAAGCAGGGTTTTCTTAGAGCACCTGGCACAGGATTGTATGCAGATGATTCTTGAATATCTCCAGTGAGGGAGACTACACAACCTCTCTGAGCAACTGTTCCAGTGCTTGGTCACCCACACAGTAAAGAAGTTCTTCCTCATGTTCAGATGGAACTTCCTGTGCATCAGTTTCTGCCTGTTGCATCTTGTCCTATTGCTTGGCACCACTGAACAGAGCCTGGCTCCATGCTTGACACCCTCCCTTTAGATAGTAATACATATTGATGAGGTCCCCTCTCAGCTGTCTCTCCTTGAGGCTGAACAGGCCTTTCAGGCCTTCAGCCTTTCCTCAAAAGAGGGAGGCTTCAATCCCTTAATACCTTGTAGTCCTTGGCTGGACCCAGCCCAGGAACTCCATATCTTTCTTTTACTGAGGAGCCCAGAATTGGACACAGTGCTCCAGATGTGGCTGAGGAGGAGGAGAGGGGCAGAATGGTTCCTTTCTGCCCATCTTGCCAGCCTGTTGAGATCCTTAGGAAGGTCTGCACAGCCCTCTGGGGAAGTGGTCACTCGTCTCAGCTTTGTGTCATCAGTGAACTTGCTGAGGAGGCATCTGCCCCTTCATCCAAGTCATTGATGAATGGTTTAGACAATCCTGGGCCCAATGTTGAAACTTGGGGGGATGCTGCTAATGACAATTATCACAGTTGAAAAGCCATGAGTGATGTTACTGACCACAAGATACATATTTTCCCATTTTGATGGCCCACTCGTTGAGCTGAGGTACAGGCATTAAGATGACATATTTATGTGTTAATGTGCCATAACAGCAAGACAGATGTTACCAGTGAAGTTTCCTCAGCCCTGAGGACACAAAAAGAGACAGGACTGTATTTTCCCAATGTATCTTTAAGCCTAATATGGGAATGTGACATATGGTGAAATGGTGGCTTGGGAATGCTGTTTCGTTGAGGGTAGGAAAGTATGTCTGTAGTGTGGTGGCTCCAAATCCTTTAGGCGGGATTTATACACTGCACTAGGTAGGAAAGACGACGAAAACACACCTCAATAGGCACATCAATAGAATCCCTTCTTGAGTTATGTCAAGAGAATGACATTTGCATATGTGAGAGGATGCACATTTTGCTCTTCTGGTTTCTTATTTTAAAGATAATCATGTGGTCCTTAGGAAATTAGCAGGAAGCCAGCAGCAGAGAACTGATTTCCCAGTGATCCCCAGGCATCTTCTTTCAGTCACTGCCAAGTGTCAGTAGGAAGTGAGGATTTAGTTCTTCTGACATAGTTTTGGTTTATGTTTCCTGCTGAGATTGCAACTTTATTAATGTCCTCAGAATGTTCCGGTCAAGGCACACTCCATGTTGGCTTGAAAAATATGAAATTAATGATCTGAGAAGTGCTATGGGAGGATCTGAGAAATCTAAGGTTTCAATGTGGTAGGAAAATTGCATTCTTTCCAGGGAATCAAAAAGCAGCAGAAATAAACTGTTATGACACAGAGAGTTCTGATCTGCTATGTGGTTTTCTCCCATCCTGTAAATGAAGCTGGACAATTGCTTCAGCTTCGGAAAACTGCGAACAATTTTTTGTAGACCTTGGCTAGTGGTAGATGTTTCATAGCTAATTTAAAAGCACATCAAGCCAATAATTTTAAGTTTGGTTGAGAGGTAATCACTTAATGTCATATTGTGGGTTGGTTCTTTGTTCTTTTATTTTTAGCCTTCCAAATGAATGAAGAATACTTGTCTGCTGTTTTCCTTTCCTTTTATATTTAAATATAACACTTTACATTGTGTAATAAAGCATCAAATCAAGCCCTTAACATCTCTGAAGCTTTGCCACCTTTGGTGTTTTGTCATCACTGGATGGTGTTGGGGTTTTGAAGCATATTGTTTTCTGGCACATGTTCCTGTGCTGCTTTCTTCTTTTTAAATTGCCTTATCCTTTGCTTGTCTTTTCTCTTTGGTAACCTTGAGCTATTCCAACATCACTAAATCTGGTAAATAAGTCCTTATTGAGAGATAGGGCAATATGGATTTCTGTATAGCTCATACCAAATTTGAGTGTATCATGGAGTCCTTAGAGAAAGCTTCCATGGAATCCATAAAACATTTACCTGATGGAGTTTTAAATACTTAACTTTTTTAATTAATTGCAAGTCATGCTTTCTATTATGTTATTTTTCAAGAATTTGCTGTAGACAGGGATGTCTTTTAAAATTATATTAGAACATGTTCAGTTCTTCCTGTCTAATGTCTACAAAGTTCTGTTTTAATTCCAATCTGCCTTTTGAAGGAGTGTTTGGAATGACAAATCAAATAATCTGTCTGATCTTTGCTTGACCTCCATTTCACTTCAGAATGAAACTATTGTTATAACAGCTCCTCTGAGCTTAACACTGGGCAGTGCAATATAGAGCAGCCCAAAGTCTGGTGTACATTGCATAATGGTCCAATTTTATCCAACCATGGAATTTACGGACAGAACAAGGACAACAACTTTCTGCAAGGAAACTCTTTCTCCTGCCTTTTTCTCTGCCTTGAGAAAGTGTGATAGGTCATGAAAAATTCTGAAACCTTTTATGTCTGAGTCAATAGAATGTGTTTGCTTTTTTAATACTGTGTGCTTTTGTTAGCCTTCTTCATAAATGAAAGTGTTGCAGTGCCAACAATTTTAAAGTGAGGGCCATATGAGACAAAGCTTGGCTCTTAATTTTGAAAAGGGAAAGCCTATAATTGGAACCAGCTGACATCTAACCCCTCTTTTATTCATGGGTATAATAAGCATTAAGCTGTGCCAAAATAGATGTGTTTAAACCCTACCCACGGGTGCCAATCTGTGATTTCAGCAGGAATCTGTAATCTGTGGAAGAGCTTTGTATATGCTGCTCTTCTCTTTCATTCTCTTGCTACCAGCTGAGGTGAACACCATCAACGAGAGCACTGAGATCCTTCATTTGAGCCCTGCTGTCACAACCGAGTATGTGGGTGAGAAACCGGAGAAGGCCGAGTTCTGTGACCGCTCCTGTGAAGAGCTGGGATCAATGTTCACAGAGCTCACCGGCCTGCGCATCGTGGTGAACAACTTGGCAGATAACCTCCAAAAAGTGGTAGGTACCTGTGAGTCTGGAGAACTGATAGAGGTCTGCTGTGCAGTGCTCTTTCCTTCCTTATTTTGTGCCAGGGCAGTTAATAGAGATTTCTGTATTACATATGAACACTTGTTAGAATATCTACATAGTGTAAAGATGTCCTCTTTTAATTGTGACTAGTTTGGTATTTCTTTATAACACTTTAATCAAGACTTAGTTTTCAGACTGAGTATAGAAGAGCACACACACATGCTCTTGTACACAGGGGAAATCCTTCTAAAGGTTTGGAAACTGAAAGCTAGCAATCCCAACCTTGCCTGCATACTGTTAAAGCCTTGTTCCATGTTTACACCATTTATGAATGCATCAGTACATGGCTACATGGGATACATAAACTGTAAGTAAATGTATGGGATTTTCATAGTTTCATAGTTTTATATGATGGTGATGTTTTGCTGAAGTCTGCCCCTCTTCTTACTCTGAATCAGCCAATTATTTCTGAAGGAATTTTATTACTGTGCCATATGTCTCAGGACTAAAATCTTCTCATCTAAAGATGAGCTGTACTAGAGGAAAGCAAAAAGGCTGAGAACAGATTTCCCATAGTATAGTGTGACTTTATGTGTACCATTGCTAGAAGAATTGCTATGCGGGACTGCAGTACTTGAGATCATCTTCCTTATGTACATAAATACGTAAAAATACACTTTTTAATGGAAGAATTAAAATGTGATGTCTCAGTTTTGTCTGTTTAAAACAGTTTGCTTATAAAGTACACAATTTGTTTTCATTAACTCCATCTTCTAGTCTGAAGAGAACCAAATTATGTGGGAACTGATTGGGCCTAACAAAACACTGAAGAACCAACCAGTTTGCTGGCAGGATGGCCGTGTCTTTGCGGATAATGAAAGCTGGATTGTAGATAGCTGCACCAAGTGCATTTGCCAGGTAAGGTTTTGGAAACCTTCTTCTTTGCAGAAATGAATAGGGGGTTTATAATCCAGCTCAACTGTCCAGGTCAGGTCATACTTAGTTAGAGCTCGGCTGGACTTAATGACATTTATAAAAACTAGTCCTCATGTCCATGGTAGTTAGAACAAATCAAAACATTTCCACTCATGAAACTTCCCCAGATGCCCACCTTCATTTACCTCTGTCTGTGAGCATAAATCAGTAAGCTGATTTTTTTTGCCTTTAGGATTCCAAAATTGTGTGCAATCAAATCACCTGTCCAGCAGTCTCCTGTGCCGATCCAGCTTTTGTTGAAGGTGAATGCTGTCCAGTCTGCTCTCACTGTGAGTATTTAGCCAAGGAGAAAAATAGATAGTCTTTGGCATTATTTAGAATCAGTACTAGTGTTTTTGAGAGCTCAGAACAAGTAAGATGTTAAGGCAGGTAAGATCAAATATAAAACTTGAATGTAGACAAAGATCACATGAAGTAACTTGAGTGCTTGAAGTTACCCGCTGAAGGACTTGGTCTGTCTTCAATGGTTATATTGGTTGCTTAGAATTAAGATGATAACCTGCCTAGCTACCTTGGACATAAACTGTTGCAAGCATGCTTCTTGCCAGTCATGTTTCACATTTTTTTGCCCCTTCAGAAAAATGTGCTCTTGATCATGTTCACCATTATGTAGCTTTTAAAGGTGGGGCCGCATCTCATCATACTGACTTATATGCTGAAGCCAAGGGCAGTTTGGACTCAGTTTTGTGCTCAGTCCATTCCAGAGATAAGATGTTCTTCCTCCAAAGATCAGTGTTCCGTGCAAACATACTGCACACAAGTTCATGAAGATCCAGGATTCTTATCTGAATGAACCTCTCATTATATTACACCGTAATTCTGTAACTTCAGTGGCAGCTTGGGAAAGCAAAATTAGAAAAGGAGAGATCTAAATGTTAAAGTGCATGTTCTCCAGAAAAAGAGAAGTGAATGTCTTCTAAATAGGATAATAGAGCAACTTTCAAAACGAAGGACTTTTTCTTGCCTTTTGCTCTGCAGCTGATGACAGTGAGGAGGGCTGGTCACCGTGGTCAGACTGGACAAAGTGCTCAGTTACCTGTGGCTCTGGGACCCAAATGCGAGGAAGGTCGTGTGATGTCACCAGGAGTGCTTGTACAGGCCCACACATCCAAACAAGGATGTGCAGCTTTAAGAAATGTGACCATCGCAGTAAGTAATAAAATTTCTTCTTTTTTAAAAGCTTCTTTGGACATCTCAAAGCAAAACCAAGCTTAGTCAGGACAGTGTGTACTTGAGAAATCCTATATGCACAGTTAAAGAAGCTGTCATTAGATTCTATGTCATTATTCCACTTTCAAATATTCCTCCTTTTCCTGACAATTTAATAGGAAATTCAGTTTGGAGACTTAGTTCATAACCGTGATATACGGGGCTGTGTTTACATCTGCTGTTCATTGATTGTTGGGCTATCCCATTAACTTAGGGGTGTTTAGGAATACAGTAACCATGGAAGATTTTTGTAAAATATCAAACTGCTTTTATATTTAAGGCACTTACAAGGATGATATTCCAGAAGTGTAGTTAATACTATTCCAGATACCTGTTATACCCAGGCTAATATAGTACCTAAGGCAATATATAGCAGCTGAGACTGCTAGATGTCCAAATGTACATTTTGAACAAGTGTTTGTTTCATTGGAAAAGTTTATTTTTAAGTAAAATGTCTAACACCACCGTTAGTCATATGTTGGTTACTGAAATTCCTAAGAAAGCTGTTCTTGAGTACCTGAGCTGGCATGCTGGGCTTTGTAAGTGAAATGGTGGGAAAGAGATGGGACATTCATCAGATGTGGTGAGAGGCTCATTAGAAGGCTAACGTCACAAGTGAGTTTGTATTACTGCTCCAGGTGGGTTGTTTGCTTGAGTTTTGCTCTTTTCTCTGACAGTACGTCAAGATGGTGGCTGGAGCCACTGGTCTCCCTGGTCTTCCTGTTCAGTTACCTGTGGAGTAGGAAATATCACCCGCATCCGCCTCTGCAATTCTCCTATTCCCCAGATGGGTGGGAAAAACTGTGTGGGAAATGGGCGTGAAACAGAGAAGTGTGAGAAGGTTCCGTGTCCAGGTATGTCTGTGGTCTTGAATCAAAAGTAACACAATAATATTCCAGCTGAATTTCTTCTCTTTTTTCAGATCTAAATGGCAGGGAATTTCTATGATGGAAAGTACAATTTTATCTTACGAGTGATATAACACACAGGGGTGCTTTGAAAATGAAGACAACAATGCAGTCAGAGGTTTTGTAAACCTTCCAAGTTATAATTTGGCTTTAAATATTAAGAGTTTGAGACATTTCCATTTTAGCAATATATCTCTGCATATCAAGAATAAACACTTCCTTTCTAAAAGGAAGATGTCTCTGTACTTGTTAGGAATAGACATAGAATCCCCAAATACTCAGATTTCTTTGAAATTGTGCATGCATTTTTTACACATTCAACACAATTAATTGTTATTATAATTCTTATTCATCTACACTATTAAACCATTTTTAGAGACCTTTCATTCCACACGCTTTCACTTTCCTTTCATGTAATTTTTTCTTCCTTTTTTCTCTTTGCATATCCAGTTGGCATGGCATGCTGTTTTGAATTATTGCCCGAAAAGTGCCTATGAAGCAGTTGGGTATTTTTCATTTGTTTTCTGAAATATTGCTGTCTCAGTGCAAACATCTGCCTACATCTTTCTGTGTTCATAGTGAGAAACTGTCTCTAGTCAGGGATCTGATGAAGGCTTGTTGTCACTGGCACCAGATGTCCCCACGTTATTGCCTGTGATGCTCTGCTCTTTTGCATATCTTAGTGAACGGCCAGTGGGGTCCTTGGTCTCCGTGGTCTGCCTGCACTGTTACCTGTGGAGGAGGAATTCGTGAGCGGTCTCGCCTCTGTAACAGTCCAGAGCCACAGTATGGAGGAAAGCCATGTGTGGGAGATACCAAGCAGCATGATATGTGCAATAAAAAGGATTGCCCAATTGGTTGGTATTCATTCTTTTTTCAGTCTGAGTAATTATTATTGCTCTTATCTCTTTAATGGGTAATTATGAAGTGACACTACAGTAATCTGCTAATTATAACTTTGTTTCAGTCGAGGACATTCAACTATTTTGAGTGCTGTTTAGCAGGATTTTATATATATTTTCAATACTGACTTCTTGAACAAGTATGCCTTTCTTAAATAGTGATTCAATATGGTGTGATGTATTCCAATGGATGTAGCAATCTGTAATCATTTCATATTAAATCAATAGTACTTAGTCTTAAATGCACTTAATAACTCTAATTTTAGGGGTGTAATAAGAGTCTGTTGCATCAAGTGTGGTTTAAGCTAATGGTCAGAGAATACCTGTTTCTTAAATGAAGTTTTACATGCCTTTTATTGTCCTTACCTAATTTATAGTTTTGTGTGTCTTTGCCAGATGGATGTTTGTCAAATCCTTGCTTTCCTGGAGCAGAATGCAACAGTTACCCAGATGGATCTTGGTCATGTGGGGCATGCCCAGCGGGGTACCTTGGCAATGGTACCGTCTGTGAGGATCTTGATGAGGTATTGACTTTGTTTCCATTAACATCAGGCAATCACCATGAAAAATTCATATTTGGGAATTACACAGCCATCTAATTGGTTTCTTCTTTCTTTCTTTACCCCAGTGTATAGCTGTGTCTGATGTTTGCTTTAAAGTGAATCAGGTCCATCGCTGTGTGAACACAAATCCAGGTTTCCACTGCTTGCCATGTCCTCCACGCTATAAAGGAAGTCAGCCCTATGGAGTAGGGCTGGAAGTTGCCAAGACAGAGAAGCAAGTAAGTGATGTCGAGGGGAATTTGATGGCTTTGAGTAATTCACATCTGAAATATCTTTTAATGATGGCATGTGATAAACTTGGGTAGCAAACAAAAATGGCCTGAAATAAATAACTGTTGTTCCAGAGTATTTTTGTTTTGAGGAACAAGATGCTGAATTTGGGATTGGCTTTTTTAAGGGTTTGATTTTCTTTAGGCATCTGCACAGTTGCACCAAATGAGTCTAAAATTCCAGGCGCATATTTCCCTGCTTTGCACTCCTTTCTCTGAGGTTTACATACGTATTCTGGAGAGTGGAAACTGAAGAATTAGGATTGTTTTTTTCATAAATATAACGCTGTTAATGTCAGTGTTATCAGACACGTCTAAAGTTCTCAGTTCCTAAATTTCTTTGGGCCAAAACTTATCAATGATGAAGGACAGCAGGCAAGTGGAAGTGAGGTTGAAGACTACAGTTTTCTCGACAAGACAAAAATGTTAAAGTGAAAGTCATGGGATGCCTTGTATTTGTTGCTGTTAAATCAACCTGTGGTTAGCTCAGCTTGTGAATTCTACATGTGAACCATCTGTGTAAGATTCTCAAATCCTGTCAACTCTCAAATGAAAAATATGGTGATAAGCAAGGGGTAACAAAAACCTATGTGAGATGAACGCAAGAATTCCTTAGGGTCTCTTTGATTTAAGAAAATAAGATAGTCCTTTTATACTGTCAGGCAGAACACTAAAGAAAAGAGGTGAGTACAATCTACTTTCTGTTGCAGTTAATTTCTAGGGTTTAATGAAGAAGGCAGATACAGTTCTGAAATTGTTAACCACTTTAATTGCTTTTTAAATAATGTCCCATTTTTCCTATGGTTTGTTTTAATTATTTTCATTGTACATATTTGTTGGAGTTGTGAACTGACAGAGCAGTATGATTTACTAACCACAATTAAAACAAATTCCTGTCTTCAGACCTCTAAATAACAGATCTGATTTTGACGAAGTTGAGGCACACACAGCTGGCTGTGATTATCAGGTTTCAGTGAATATGCTCCATCCTTTATAGGTTTGTGAACCTGAGAATCCATGCAAGGACAAGACACACAGCTGCCATAAGTCTGCAGATTGTATCTATCTGGGCCATTTCAGTGATCCAATGTACAAATGTGAATGTAGGACAGGTTATGCTGGTGATGGACGCATCTGTGGTGAGGATTCAGATTTGGATGGCTGGCCAAATAATAACTTGGTCTGTGCTGCTAATGCAACATACCACTGTGTGAAGGTAGGTGAAAAAGGTTGATAAAAATGCTGCGCATTAACAAAATTTTCTTTTTCCTAAATAGTTGTGAGTAATGCTTTTAATTTGTGATGCTGGTAGTTGCTTTTGGTAAGCTTTTGACTGTTACAGCATGCTCATTTTCTAGGAGATGCTGTGAAATGTGTATTCACTTAATCTGGTAAGATACAGTAAGGGATTCTCAAAACTAAATCCAGAGTCCTCTGCTTTGGATTTCTTCCTACACAGAATTGGATGATTGGGATGCTTTTGCATGGAGTTAGCACACTGAGCAGGGATTATGTAATGTATGGATGTGAAGCACATAGCTAAAGAGAACCAAACAGGGATTTCGGGGCCCAGCTGAGTGTGAAATCCTGCCTGCAGGACTTGTAAGAAGACACTGATAGTCATGTAAGGGCTAACACTTCTAAATGCTTTCCTGAACTACCCCTTGCTTTTAAAGAGTTAAGCATACCACATGCTGTGAAAACTGGATTCAGAGCCTGAGATCATTTTTGACAACAGGAGCCTAAGAGAGGAATGAATGTGAATAATTAGAGGAGTTCTCCTTATTGCAAAAGCTCATGGGGACAGGATGAGAGATTCAGCCTCTCTCACCCTTCACAGATGCGAAGTCCCAGCTCTCACCCTGCCAAGGGTGACCTGCCTGCCACCATTGGCTCTAGACCTGGCAAATGGGACTCGTCCAATCTTGCTGTGCAGATGTACTGTTGTAGTGAACAATAAAACATTACTACACCAGTGAGAGAATCAGCATCAGGGAGCCTAACAATGGTGTCATGTAGGTTTAGTAGGGCGTGTCCAGCATGGTACATTCCCTGGGACCTGGTTCTGTGCTCATCTGAAACACACAGTAAGTCCTTCTTGGTTTCATGGCCTGAGGTTCCTTCCAGTGGGAATTGCTTTAAAATGGTGAGCCTCCTTTTAGGTCTCATCCTGATGCAGTTATACTGCTGTATGAAACCAGGCTGAAAGTTGTTCCAGGTCTACCAGTTTAACAATGGCCCAAATAGCTGAGGGGAAAGGCACTTCCTGACAGGCAAGTCCCTGGATCCTAGTTCTGAGTGGTGGCCTTGGTGATGATTGACTGACAGGCACAATACAGAGGGGCATACACAAAAAATTAATCAACTGGGGTGGAGGAGTTTTGTCTGAGAAGAAGGCATATGCGGGTGTTCAGTTTTAAACACCTACCTATGAGACCCCTGACAACACTGGAATGAATACCTGTATCTGTTCGCTAGGCAGGCACTCAAGTATTTTGCTGATCTGTCATGGCTGTAAGGGTAAGCTTTCTCTTCTGAGGTTTTTGAGGGTTTCTTTTCCCAGACCTGAAACATTTTGGTTTCTCCTCCTCTGTGTTACAGTGATCTACCTATAAACCTTCTTGAAGTTCTAGCACAAAAACTTCTGCTTAAAATTGAGGAAAGAAATGCAAAAATGACTGAGTTCTAGACTACTATAGTGGTTAAAACAAATATAGACCAAGAGACTAGGAAAGTTCGAGAGGATAAGTTACTCATGTGAATGAGGGCTCTATCAGCTAAAGAGTTTCAGATAAGGATGGGAATTTGGGCCTCAAATGTTGGAACTCCTCACTAATTGTTGTCTGTTCATTGTGGATTCAGCCAACTCAGCTGTTGCAGTTCATATATCCTTCTTTCAGTTCCTGTCATCAGAATTTGCAACATGTTCACTTATGGTGTAACAAAAAGCATTAGTTTTGATTAAACACAACATGCTGAACCCATTCGGAAAAAAACCTGTTTCCAAAGATTGTTTCATGTTTTGGGTAATGTGTTGCTCTAATAGACATAAGTACTTAATTTAAGGCGGCCCTTCCACCTGCCAAAAAAGACCTCTTAAAAATACCACAAATTTTCAGGCCTTTATATTCTTTACAAAATATCCTAGTTGAGTAACTTCATTTTTAAAAGCTTCTTTCCTTGAGCTGATAATGATTGAAAATTAACTTAATCTTGTGACTAACTTCTTTCATTGTTTCAAAATTTTTTTTGTATCACTGATAACCAATGTTGAGGTGGACAGTCAAGACTCTCCACAGGTACTTGGTAAAAATTTTGGGTGTTTGATATTTATCACAGAATTTCCAGTTCTCTTTTTTCTTAAGTTGTCTGTGCTATTAGAACCACTGAGATTGAAAACATCTTACTAAAATATTCATTTTTTAGAGTAAGTGTTACAAAAAAGATATTTCTGGACTCTATTGACAGGTTCAGTTTTGGGTGAGGTAGATCTGGAATGTGAGTAAAAAATGATAATAACAGAGTGTGTTTTCATAGATGTATTTATTCATAGCAAGTGGTAGAATTGCAATCCATTTTAGCTGATTTTAGTATTTTTTAAAAGCGCATGTTAGAAGTTTGGCAGAAGTAAGAAGTTTTACTTCTTATTTTTCAGTGTAACTTAAGAATTGCTTATTTAAAATAATCATTCTTTGCAAAGCTGTGGTACAAAATAAAGAGATCTGTTTGTCTTTTATTTTTAAACACATGGGAGTGCAAAGGTACTGTTTTGCAGAACAGTATAAAGACACTTTTTTCAAAACTTTCTTATGGTGCTCCCCTTCATTGCTGTGTAGTACTTTCCATTGCTGTGTAGTAACTTTCCATATGAACAACTGTTTCTGAAGACCTTCTCTTGGCTTGTATCTTTATTTTTCTGGCAACTGAACCTGGCTATTTTTTATATAATCTTCAAACCTATCTCGTGAATGGTCTATAACAAGTTGATATAAGAGTGCATGTCTGTGCGTGTGATGTGTTTGTTCTCTGCTAGTTTCCTCTAAAATTTACTAGAAACGCCACTTTAATAGCAGCTGGGAAATAGAATGACTTGCAGATGCATTTCACTTACTTTACAATATGAAAGCACCAAGTGAATTCTATCTTTGGCAGCAAACAAACAGGCACTTTAAAAAGTACTTTGCTGATTGCTCTTGTTTTATGGTCTCTGGTGTATGAAATCTACTCTTCTGCCCAGGCAAGTTATTCTGACATAATGTAAACATAATCTATTGATTATTTCTTTTGGACAGGATAACTGCCCCCTTCTGCCTAACTCTGGCCAAGAAGACTTTGATAAAGATGGCAAAGGAGATGCCTGTGATGAAGACGATGACAATGATGGTGTTGAAGATGACAAAGTAAGATGTGTATCTGTCTGCAGTACATTTGACCTAAACATCTGATTTTAAGGAAAACCAGTACAATAGATGTGAACTTCATTGTTCAGAGCTTCAGCTGAGTTATTCTGCACTTCCTTCCGTGAATGATGTGTAGTGCAGAGTAAAGCTGTGTTCAGCCAAAGGAGAGCAGTACTGTGCAGAGCAAAGCAGCCTGGGCAACCCCAGGAGCTATGTTCTCTGTATCAGTTTTGAGTTCAGTTATGTACATGAAAACAGTTTAATGGAAAGTGGTGTTGAATTCTTTTCTATTGTAATGGCAGAATTACAAGTCTACCGTATTTGAAAAGCTGGTAAATATTTTATATATATGATGTTATTTTTATTCATTGTAACTTGTTTCTAAAACAGCTATAAGTACAGCCTGTGTCAAGGGGAAATGATGGGAGGAAAATACCTAGCCTGGTTCATACTTTCCTTCAGATCTGCCCTGAAGACAAATCCATTTACCTGCAGAGCCTAAAAGATAGCCACTTAGCCTAAAACTGTTGCCCTTGTGCATTCAACAAAAAGACAGAGGCACTTTCAGAGTGTGCTTCACCCTGGCTTTTCTGAACATGTTTAGGATGAGTGAATTGGTATTAGAATTGTACTGTTCCTCTTTGTTGCCTTCAGAGGGAACCTAGATGCTCTAGAGCTTCAGATGGTTAAAGCTAGGTAGGAGCTGTGCTCATGGGGTCTCTATTTGCAAAACTGANNNTTGGAAAACTTAAAAAAAACCTTAAAGAATCATTTGATGAAGTAATATGATTTAGTATGTATATTTTTTTAAATTGTAGGTAGAAGTTGCTTTATGAACAGCATAAGATTTTGACTTGCCTCTATATGTTGCCCTTGATTATATGAAATGTATTTCTGGGGAATATAAAATATTGTGCTAAAAAAAATTATTCCCTACTACATGTGGGGTTTTTTCTCTTTAGCAGAGAAAAAGTAATTTAAAGATTTTTTCCTTATGACCTCCCTTCAGATTCCATGACACTGATGTAGCCCTCACTCTCACTGTTTTGGTTTTCTTTCTTTCTTTCTTCTTTGCATTTCACACTGATTACTTTCTCCTGCCTGTGCAAAAGTCCATGTGTAATTTGGGAATTTGTGAAATGTAAGAATTCTTCTTCTGGCAGATTTTGGAATTAGAGATTAAAGTGAGAGGAAATTTTCAAAAGTCCATTAAAAGGAATGGTCTCAGGGAAAAATATTTTTGATAAATGAGAATATTTAATTTTAACTTTTTAAAAAACTTTTTACATTTTATTATTGTGTCCAATAGAACTCAGCCAACAAAAAGTCAATACTTGTTCAAATTGAAAAGTCAAAATATGTGATACGAACTTGAAAATACCGACACTAGTTTGGTCTAAAAAGTCAGAGTAAAAATTCTAGTTGGTTTTTTCTTTTTGTTTTTCAGAAATTATAAAATGCAGCTGAAGTTGGCCTGATTTTGCAACATGTTCTGTTTTTTTTTTTAAAGTGCATGTA
>WEIT01000122.1:295-31215 GCA_013389985.1 Dryoscopus gambensis
TACAAAAGAAATTATGAGTTCCATGTTGCACACATTTTTAGATACTTTGAATTGCTTAAATCAACCCTCTGGCTCAGGAAACTGCTGAAAACAGAGAGTAGAGCTCTCATGAACTTGAAAGGACCTGCCTTCCTCCTAAGATTTCCAGACAGTGAGATGTATCTCACCTATTTTTGATTGCTGCAACTGAGATTGTCAAGTAAATAAGAGACATCACTTCATCAGACTGATATGAAATCTTTGTTTTAGAATAAAATTATTCATGCTGTCATACAGTCATTCATTTATTATTGACTATAAGGAGCCTAGACTTTACAAAATTAGTTCATATGCAAATGCTTGAACTGCAGATATATCTATCTGGAAAGATGGATCCGATCCAGAGCCTCAATTGGATTTCAATATCTAAAATGAGGTAATTATTTCTATATAAAAGCAAAATAAGAAAAAGCCTAACTGAGATAGTCTGGGAGGAAGACTGATCAGCTGTGTACCAAAATAGTTTAATTCAAGCCTTTCCTGCACATAATTTTTACTTTCTGGTTCAAGATGAAATACCCATGGAAAAAGACACTTAAAAAAGTATCATTGGACAAAACTACCTATTTACCTAGTTACCTTCACAATTATGATCCTTCTGAAGGCTTGTGCAAGAGAAGTAATCTGAAGTTTTTGGTTCAAATCATACATTTCAGGGAGAAGGGAAAGATCTTTCACAGACAAGTCTCCAATCCCTTCATCCTGGCCTAGTGGATGCCCACAACAAACTTTGGCACTTTCAAAAGTCACAGCCTCAGTCTGTGTAAGGTAACATTCAGAAGTGTTACAGTGAGAGCTCTGAGACCACAGAGTCAAGAGCTGGACCTCCTATCTGTGCAAAGTGTCATGTCTGTATTTGCACAGTGGCAGATGTTTGCATAAGCCTGAGGTGGGAAATTTTTTACTGAAACAGAATTGCGATATCATATATCAAAGGTTTGAACTGCTTCAACTGGGAAAACACAGAGTTAAACCACAGAGTTAAAACACCTCTTCATCATGCAACTGAATGAAGATATCCTAGAAAGCCTTTTACAACTCAAATATCATTAGAATTTTTTTCCTGTGTTCTACGCTATTACCTGAGTTTAGGGAACTGAATGAAACCCTAATTGTGGCATTAATTATGATAAATATATAAAATATCCTACATTGTAGCTGTCGACATACGTAGCAGGTGTTTAAATCTCCATTATATTCAAATCAGAACCATAGAATCAGAGCCTGTGTTGGGTTGGAACCCAAGAACCATCTTGTTCCAATCTCCCTGCCATAGGCAGGAACACCTTCCACTAGACCAGTTTGCTCATAGCCACATCTAACCTAACCATGAAACAATCCCAGGTATAGGGCAACCACAGCTTCTCACAGGCCAACCTGTCCCAGTGCTTCACCATCCTCACAGTAAAAAATTTCTTTCTAACATATAATCTAAAAGTTCACTCTTTTAGTTTAAATCCATTCCCCCTTGTCTTGTCCCTACATGTTCTTGTAAATAGTCTTGTTCCATTTTTCTTGTACACTCCCTTCATATACTGGAAGGCTGAAAGGAAGTCGCCCCAAAATCTTCTCTTCTCCAGGCTGAACAATCCCAATTTATTCTCTTAATCTTAGATCTACCCAGTGGAGCCAGGGCAGTGATTCAACTTAAAATATTGAAGGTAACAATTGGCGAGTTTAGGTGCTTTTGATCTTAGTGGTTAGCAGACTAAATGAGGGAGCCCTAATGGGTGGCTACAGTATGGAGTAAAGAGAGGAGGTCAGAAGCTGATAGATGGAGATGCTATCTCATTACTCATCTCTTCTACTTCTAGAACACAATCGTGGTCAAAAGTGATTTTATAAGGTTCTATTGTCAGGGGCTCAGATAAGACAGGCAACCTACAATAGAAATGGGTTTTAGCAGCCTTCTTAGGTTGGAGGGGGAAAAAAAGGTTGGAGTAGTGTCCTGGGTTGTAGTATATTCTATTACCATCTTCATGAGCTGTTGAAGCCAGGTGTAGCAATGTTCCCTGCCTCCTCCCTCCTTACTATCTTCTGTTAATGGGCCCATCAATGGCTTGCCTCATGACCCACCATCCCATTGTGAGACGCTCCGCCTAGGAGGAGGAACTGAGCATTCTCATCTGTATATACTCAGAGGTTTGGAACACCACAGACAGCCTTTTCCACTGGATTCCCAGGGGACAAGTGCTACATAGCCATCACTGGACCTTCCGAGGAAGATCAGACCCTTCTACAGGATCACTGCTTCAACAAAACCACATCCATAACTTCAGGAGGACTGCAGCCACCCTTTTATCAGACTGCTACTGCCACCCTGACTAACAGGGTGTCAGGTGGCATCCTGACTCTGTCAGTTTAAACCAGTGTTTTCTGCCTTTATTTTTAATTTTCCTATTAAATTGTCATTCTGACTTGGTGTCTCCCACTGGTTTGTTCTCAAACTAGTACAAGTAGTTCAGGTGCTGCTGTTATCTATGCTGTTTCATTGGTCTGACCTCCAAAGTTTTCCTCTGCTAAACAAATCTAAAGAATGTTTGAGTGCCCACGTGTTCTCTTTTAGCAGTCTAAGTTCCCCTCTTGAGAACAGATCATCTCATTCCCAGTTACTCTCACATGACCTTGAACAATACTGAAAGGAGTAGTGTGTGATTCTTTGTTCATTTGTTTCTGCTGATAACAGCGCATATAATCACACAGTCTTTGTGTATGTCTGTATATCCCTCTGGCTACTTTTGAACCTGCTGTCCAATTTCAATCAAGACTAGAGCACCCCTGGAGCATCCCCTAAAAATCATAAACTGAGTAAAGGAGATAACAAGTTTGAAAATTTTTAAGTTTTCTCCCAATAACTCTCAATCCTGTTTCTAGAATATAGTATTGAAAATCAAATATGGCATCTTTTCTTCCAAAATTCGTTGTGAGAAGACTTTAAATACAGGCACAGATAGTCAAAGATATTATCATCATTGGACTTAAAGATCAACCGACTAAGAGACATGAACCGATAGGAAATGAACTTATGTTTATTTATAATTGTCATTGTAACTGACGAGCATGTGATTGACATTATAATTTCAAAGATTGCAAACATTAATGCAAATAAACTAACAGTTTACATAAGAAGTAGGTGTACAGGGGGAGTTACATTTCAGGGAGTATTTTTCGTTAATTCATTCAACAGTAGACATCCAAAGTGCCTTGCTGAGGATCAGTTCCAGTTTCCATTGATGTATTACAGACTTCTAAAGTGAACCTCTCCATTTCAGGAGAACTGATTTACTAAATATTTTCAAAGGCAGAAAAATTTCACACTTCTCTGAATGCCACTTGACTGCAAGTACAAATGTTAACAGCTTGTGAGAGTGCTAATTAGAGCATCATAAAATTTATTGGACTTCTTTGACACTAACTTAACCAGAAGATGAAACACAATCTGTTATGAAAAAATGAGGATTTTACTTCTATCTTCATGTCTGAAAAGGAATCTTACAAGTCAGAATTTAGTTTCAGTTCATATAATGCCACTTTTTATGTTACACATCTTTTTATCAAATTATTGTATGCTTCCATGTTCCAGAGTCACTTAATCACTGACAGATCTTTCCATTTGTACTGGAAAAGGGAAATTCCTGTCTGCCTTTTCAAAGCAGGGCACATAAGCCTACAAACATGTACCCACACAGAATTTATAAAATTAACACAAGACATGCATTGTGACAGACATAAATATGTACATAAATATCCACAGCAGTGTGACCCAAATAATTATGACTTGGCCTTTGTAGCTGTATATGCGCATAAAAATGGGGACACAAATTTTAATTAGTTTTTGAGTAGATGATTTATTAAAATATTTTCTATTTAGGTGGTTGTCTCCACAGTGCCTCAAGGGAGGGGCAAAGGTATGACAATATTGCTTTCTCTGTGAGAAGGAGTTAAAACTTGAATCAAGGAAGTAGCTATGCGTAAATTTCAAGTATCTAGTCCTAGTTACTTAAAAGCATTTTGTACACTGTCGATGGAATTAGGTAAAATGTCACAGAGGTCTCAGGGAAGAGGTGCTGCTCACTTCATTTCTCCTGCTGAAATTTGCAGTCAGAATCTTCCTCTGGAGGTCTCCTCAAATATCCACATCTTCTCATTGGTCTTTATATATCTATATGGGGCCTTACCTGGTGTGGTCACATACATATATGGGCACTCTCACAGATACTTTGTGCTCTCTCAGTGCCAAAAAGTCACATGCAGGTTCAATTCACAGAACCACAGAATGGGTCAGGTTGGAAGGGACCACAGTAGGTCATCTGGTCCAACCTCCCTGCTCAAGCAAGGTCACCCCAAAACACATGCCACAGGATTTTGTCCAGATTTTTCAGGAGTATCTCCAGTGAAGGACACTCCACAGCTTCTCTGGACAATCTACCCCAGTGTGTGGTCACCTGCAGAGTAAAGAATTTCTTCCTCGTGTTCAGGTGGAACTTCTTGTGTATCAATTTCTGCCCATTGCCTCTCGTCCTACTTCTGGTCACCACCAAGCAGAGCTTGGTCTATCTTCTTGAGACCCTCCCTTCAAATACTGATAGACTTTCATGAGGTCTCTCAGTCATCTCTTCTTGACCCTGAACAGGCACAATTCTGTCAGCCTTGTCTCATAAGGGAGATGCTCCAGTCCCTTAATCATCTTCATAGCTCTCCATAGGATCTGCTCCAGTAGCTCCTTGTGTCTCTTGTACTGAGCAGCCCAAAACTGGACACAGCACTCCAGATATGGCCTCACCAGCGCTGAGTAGAAGGGCAGGATCACCTCCCTCAGTCTGCTGGCAATGCTCTTCCTGATGCACCCCAGGGTACCATTGGCCTTCTTGGCCACCAGGGCACTGTTGACCTGTGGACAGCTTGTTGTCCACCAGGGTCCCCCAGGTCCTTCTCCACAGAGAGCTTTACAGCAGGTCAGGCCCCAGCCCACACTGCTTCATGATCCCTGTTAGACAAACTGGGATTCCACATCCCTGATCCAGACATGGCAGCAATGAAATCTTTATGAAATGAAGTTGATGGAAAATAAAATTTTCATGCTGTATTTCAGAAATTATTTTGCATATCAGTCTTCCTATTTTAGCATCTAAGTGACACAGCTAACCACAGCTCTCACTGGTTTTCCCATTTTGGGGGGTTTGAAAATCTGTCTAACTTCTCCTGAAATTAAGAATTTAATTTAGGTCTATTTTTCTCAAATGGTCCCAAGATCTTAAAAAAACTTGACAGCAATTGCTCATGTCGATTGCTCTGAAATCTGCATCTTAGTGTCAGGAAACTATTAAAAGCTTATCTTGTTCTTCTTATCACTTATGTTCCCTAGGAAAAAGATTGATGCTTGATTTCAGTCTGCCTCAGGTAATTTTAACTGTCTGATGAAAGAGCACTCCTGAGATAGCTAAAAGACCATCATCCCTGTGTAGCCAATGGAGCCAAGTGAGTTCTTTAAAAATTGTCCATTATTTATCTGACTTTTTAACAGGGACATAAATGAAAAGCATAGTTTTGAAAATCTTGAGTAACTCACCTTGTTAAACTGACAGACATTATTATTTGCAGGGGTTTTTTTCATCTACATTGTAGCAGGGTGGGAATTGAAAGTAATTGTGGAATATTGTGAGGGTTTCCTAAAATTGTATTCAACTACACAGGGAAATTCTCAAAAGCAATTAGAAGGACTTTTAGAAGACATATTAAACATTTCCATTAATTAATCTAACTAGCTAGTAATTTGTTTATTTTTAAACCCCATGCATTGGAAGTGACAACGACAACAGGGAATTATTTTAAATGTCAAGTTGCTCTGATTTGTATCTTATTAATCATTCATGTTTTAATGCTCAGAAGGCATAGTACATGTGTAGAGGGGCTGTTTCCTCAATAGACAAATACCAAGTTATTTCCAGTTCCATTTTTATTATGTAAATCACTGTGCTTATATATACAATGCAAACCCCTAACCTGTATTTTGTAAACATTTTTGTTACTTTTCCTCATAAAAGAAAGCATAAGTCCTTTTACGAAGAACCACTGTGTGTGTTATGAAAATGACACACAAACTTTATTTTAATGACCACTTCTTTTTGCACATCAGATTTTAAAACCAAGCACTTTTTGTACAATACTGATTTCACTTTAAATAGTATATGGATAATTTGGTCTACTTGAATACTCTTTAAAATGCTCCTACTGAAACATCTGAAGTAGAAATATGGAAAACATCCCTAAAAATATTATCTATCACATAAGGAAAAAAAGTTGCATTTGCTTCCACAGATATCAAGGGCTTTTATCTCACCTTCACAGCACTACCAACGAATGGTGTTGATAACACACTGATATTTTGGTTCTTGCTAAGTCATGTTTTTCCTAAGGAAGTTTTTTCCTTGTCTCATGCTCTGCCAGTGAGGATGTACACAGAAAAAACCAAGCTGGGAGGAAGCTTAGCTGGGACAGGTGACCTGAACTGACCAAAGGGATATCCACATGCCCAGTATATAAACTGGGGGGAGTTACCCAGAAGGGAGCCAGTGTGGGTTTGGGAAGGGGGGAGAGGGGTCTGGCATCTGTCAGCATGTGGTGAGCAATTGCATTGTGCATCACCATTATTAGTAGTAGTAGTAGTAATAGTATTATTATTATTATTATCCACTGTTACTGTATTTTACTTTATTTTCAATTTAACTGTTCTTATCTCAACAAGACAACTGTTATTTCAATTCTTGTAGTGGTTTTGTTCACATCTCTTACCTTCTGTGAGATAAGGGATTTGGAGAAATGCAAAGCAGGCTTAAAACTTTAAAGAATATGAAGTTTATTACTAACAGAATTAAAAGTAAAAAGAAATCATAAGAAATTAAAGCAAAACCCCCCTTTTCCTCCAACACCTCCCCCTTTTACCTACCTCGCACAAAGGATAACAAACCATGATTTTGGTCAGTATTATAGTTCTTAAAAGCCTCTCCAATATTTAAGGAAAAAAGGTTTCTTTCGCTTCACATGGTTTACAAACTCCCCAAAAAGCAACAGACCTGCCCAGAATTCTGCTGCCGTGAAAAATATCTCTCCCATGAACCTTGCAGTCTTCCCACAACTGCCAGCATGGGCCACACATGGGGTGTTTCTTTTTTTTAAGGATGAGCAAATTCCAGCCTGAAAAGCAATGGCTCTCTTCACAAAATCCCTAAAAGTCTCTTATAGCCCCTAGGTGACCTGGCGTGGCCACTTTTCTTTTTCTGCAGGCTGCACACAAAATTCTCATCCCCTCAGTCTTTTTAAATGGATTAAAGATGAAAGAACAGTTTGTGATATCACAGTTTTTACCACGGCCTGCAAGAAGTATTTTTAAGCTTTGCGCTGGGTGCGACTCCACCCTCTTTTCCCATCACCATCTTCAGCTCCGTCTCACATGACTCTTTTTCGCTCTGACCTTGAAACCTCCATGTTGAAGAATTCATTTTCTTCAGCTTATTGTTGGAGAAAAAAGCCTCTTTACTTTTATGTGGCTGGCTGCTTGGTGGGTTTTCTTAGTTTGATATAGGCTGCATTGGTTGCAGAAAGCTCTATCGGCTCCTGCTGGGTCTGTGCAGAGCTGCGTGGAAGGAGAGAAGAGCCCTCCAGTCCTTAGAAGCCGTGCTGGGTGGTCTCGGCTACGCAGCGGCCCATGGTGGTTCCTTAGCTGCAGCACCAGGGGAGGGGAGGCCCAGCCGCTCCAAGAGATGGAGCCCGGGGCCCATTTTTTCCCCTCTCCCCGCAGGAGGGCTCGAACAAAAAAGGGAAGTTCCCATGGTTTAAATATGTAAATTTCGGGAAGCATTATTGGTCTAAACGACTGTCCATCAACTCAGGTTCAACCCACCACAATTCTCCTCCATATTCCCCCTGTGTTGAAGGGAAGAGAAGGGGACAGTTGAGCAAGGGGCTGCGTGATGTTTCATCTCCAGCTGGGCTGAAAACCACTTCAGTCAGATGTAAAGTGCTACAAATACACAAGGCCAACAAAATGAATTCTCTCCAGCTCCTTCAGCTACTACAGCTTTAGAAAAGATTTATAAAGTTATTCTGTATTTATAGACATATATAAAATTTTATTTTTAAGTATTTATCAATAGAATTGGACTTCTGTGTTTAAATTTGCTAGTGTTATGATTTATATATGTTACTATAATCTATATTAAATGACATATCTGTATATTTATACAGAAACATATGCTCGAAGGCAAGAATATATATAAATTAGGAAACCTGAATAATTTCTAGAAACTTTCCATTTCTCAGTGGACTTGTATAAATGCATGCAATATATTATGAAAGCATGAATGCTTGCTCTAGAAAGAAGCAGTAGCATTACTGCATGCTATTTACACTAGAAAGATTTTGTTCCAGGAGTTGTTGTGCAAACGAGTTTCTAGTACAAAGAGACGCAACTAGAAAAATTCAAGTAGCAATGCGGCTTTTTGCTGACAATTAATTTTTTTCTGGTCTCCTAAACAGAATTTCTTCCCAGTTGTCAAACACAACAGCAACACTTACTCTTCAGTGGTGATAATAAATTGTCAGACCAAGACATGAATCTCACCAGAATCTCTTGGTTTAGAAAGTTATGTAGCAGAGTGTAAAGATAATTTTTACATGGTGGTATATTTGAAAGTTTTTTCATACATATGGACTTTTTACAGAGTAAATTTTTCCTGCATCCTTGGAACAAGTTTTTCCCACGCTATTGCAGACAGTTGATGTAGTCTTGGTCAACACAACACTCATTTTCACTTAAGAATATATGCTTTTCTCTCGATGAAAATAAGTTCCATTATAGAACCAGTAATTTGTTTTCCTTCTTACAGTTCCTTATGCTATATAGCTCTTTTCAGAAACACATTCTATGACAAAGCATTTGTAAGTTGGAACACCATTTTTAGCATTGGTAATTGTAATCTTCCTAAAAATGTTGCAACTATCAAAGTTTCCCACAGTAGTCCACATATTTCTCTACTCTAGATGTGAAAAATGTCCCTTGGAAAATACAGTTGCAGTCACTTTAGTAGTATAAAAGAGTTATAGCATCATTTGGCTTTGATGAATTAAAAGGAGGGAGGACTTTTCTCCAAATTTTTTCTACCTCTTCAAAAGAAATCCATTATTTATGCAGACAATAAAGCAGTAATAGTATTATGTTACCTTTGTGTGTACCCCTGAGCTCAAAAAGAGTGGTTTGGCATTCAAGTTATAACAAAAGCTCAAGGGTGGAGTGCTGAACAGATCATGACCAATAAAAATAAGTAATAAGGAACAGGCTGCAAGGCCAAACAGCATTAGGTGTGAGTTTCCCTTTTGATGATACTAAAAGAAGTTGCACACACTCATGTAGACATAGAGAGGATGCCAGAGCAATTGATTCTGCACCCCCAGTTCTGAAGTAGATGCCAGCACATCTGTTTGATTTATGTGTATGTTTGGAACTTTTAGGGGCAATAGCGAGCACAGGGTAAACATTAATGACCTTTGTCCTAAAGAAATTGAGTGTCATTATATAAATATATTAGTCCATTTGGAAATACACATATAGTGGTTTGGTAACTTCTAGAGATTAGAATCTATTAGTTACAGAAAAGTATCATGTAAGACTGTAAAGAAAACACTTTCTAAACTGTGGCACTATTCCCTCTTCCATACTTACAGCTGGACAATGTTAAACCTTCCTCCTCGCTGCTTCTATCCTACTGCTCTTTCATGTTACTTGAGACCTATTTTCCCTTAATACTTTTAATTAGTATTTTAAGAATCTTGCAGGGGTAGCAAAGTCAGCAAAGTGATACAGTATTCTAATTCCACTGTAAAAAACAAGTTTTATGTGAAACCATAGAGAATATGTTTCAGAAGAAACTAAGTTTCATTAAAATAAAATAAAAATAAAACATAAAATGTAGAAATTATCATTTAAAATTTTTCTTTGCTGAAAAGAAAGATTCCTGGTAGCCATTCATAGCTCTTACAATTGAGAATGTCTCTAACTTAATCTAAGAACCAGAGAGTATTAGTCAAATCACCCTTTTTTTGACTTGTATGGTAACAAAGTAAGGATTAAGCAACATGACCTGCTGTCCTTAGCCAGGTATAGTTTTCCTGAAGGAGCTAATCCACAAGGAATTAAAAAAGGAAAAGCAAAAAAAACAAGAAGAAAGAAACCCCAACCCCTCACACATAGAACATGCAAGGTTATAATCTAGTTAAGTAGATATTTCCACTGCATTCCTATTGTCCTTTTCATTACAACCGAGTCCTCCTTTCATCATTGCAGAAACTGTACAAGTACATGCCTTCCCGGTTACCTTTTCTCATTCTTCCTCAAACACATAAAAAAGATAGTTGATTTATTGCCATTTTAAAAACCCCATAATTTATAACCTCGTGTTGAATGTCTTCATCAATACTTGAAACAAAGGTATCATTTAAATCTGAAATCTACTTAAAAAAAAATGTATATTTTATTTCCAGTCATGTTTCTTCTTTTAAAGTATAAGTATCTTCCAGCCAATAAATTACTGGAAAATTCTGAAAAAAATTCTTGAAACTGTGCAAACTCCAGTTACCTAAAAACGCATTTTGATGTCTTTCATAAAGTGGGTTGTTCTGTGACTTGTTCTTGTTCAGACAGGAACTTCAACTGAACATACTGAGATTTCACAGGAACCTCAAGTATTCACAGTGACAAGGTTTAGACATTTAAGGATTGCATCTGTGATCTATGGACAAAGGACTTTAGAGAAGGTCAAAATATTTTTATTATTACTACAAGGATCTGGTTAATGCCTAATGATAAGCTCATCTTCATGACATCCAGACATGATATAAATATTTAAAAGGGGCATGCTTTTAAGCAGGAAGTGTAACTTGCCCTCTCCTAGAGCTTAAAATCTTAAATAATTTTACTTTAATACACATTATGATAATATAACAGGAGTACCAGCAGAGGAAAGAAAAAACAATGGCATTACAGTGTGTACTCTTTGCATTTCAGTTATTCTACATAAAGCTTTTCAAAGAATATTAATTAAATTTTCCTCAATTTCCTAATTTTTATTGTTCTTTTTAGAATCTACTGTTCTGCTCCTTTAAGTACATTTGAAAAAAATATTAATAAACCGGTTCAACTTTTCTATTTTTACTATCTTTTTGCAAAATCATACTGTATTCCTAAACAAAAAAAATCCATCATTTTCTTCACCTGCTTTCTCTCTTCAGGATCTCTGGATGAATCTTTGACAATTTCATATCTGTTTTCAAAACTTTGTGTTGATATTTTGCTTTGAATGTGTTCTAGGTATTGTCAGTAGTTACAATGCCAATGATAAATTGTAAGTAATCAAAGTCTGATGCCTCTTTCAATTACAGAGTCTTTTTGGAGGGTATTTAGGTAATTTACATTTCCTCCTGTTAATATTTATCACATGATCCTGAAATGTGAATGCCATGAATATTTAAGGACTTGAGTTAGTTTTGTTTAAATACATCTATTCAAGAGGAGAGCCATCCTAATGAGTAATCTAATGTTTTGTGCAGGTACCTCAGGCGCTGGAAGAAGAACAGTAAAGAAGCCAGAACAGACAGGACAATTTTGTTTTAATAGATTTGAGCACTCAATTTCTTGCAGCTTATCAGGGTATAAAAAAATGGCTTAAAATCCCTGAGGTTCAGGAACATTTGCTGTGCAAACATATCAACTAAAATAAAACCATTCCACCCTTCATGCACTTCAAGACCGAACTCCATCGAAGAGCGTAGCTTTTCCCAGTTGCTGATCCCTGACATTTCAGTGATGGGTCACCAGCTCATCAGCTTGCTTAACTGCAGTTAGTTTTGAATGCTTTGAAAACAGAGTTTCGGTTTTATTGCCGTTTGTAGCTAGCCCAGTTTTCTCAAATGTTGATTTTTAACTCATCTAAATAGATGAATGTCTGGCTTCAAGGTAAGTGATACTTGATTCATAGCTCTCTACAATGCCATTCCCTTGAAAGGAATGGCAGGAAATGGGAACATCAAGGATAATTGCTTTGCAATGGGCTTTAGCCCTTAGCTCCACAGTTTTTCAAGATACAAAAGTAAAGATTTGGCTCAGGAAGGAAAACCCCATCACTTATTGGTGAAATAGCAGAGGCCCTCTTCTCCTTCTCTTTCTTACACCTCAAAAGTAGCCTCTAACATACATGTAAAACTGTGTAGTGTGAGCATGTGGATCAAAAGCCACCTTTGTGTAGAGTCAGTGATGGATTGAGACTTAATTTGTTAAAGAATATCTTTGATAATGAAGAAATGGAGGAAATAAAACTGCGTTTTAATTGCTTTAACAGTCTTCCAGAAAGCTGATCTTTTTCAAGTTATTAATTCAATCAAGTAGCACATAGAAACTATAATTAACTATAGTAATCTTATATTGCTTTTTCTTTCAAACTCACTCTACTGGTAGGAGGTAGAAGAGGTCCCTTTTGTGCACAATACAGTAGGATTGCTGTTGTCTCCTATGCATCCTATTAGCCTGATGAACCTTCATGAAAAAGAGATTCTTCTATGATAAACTAGCTAGCTCCAGTGTGAAAAGCAGCACAGACCACAGCTTGCACTGTTTCAATTTATCAAGGGTAGAGTGGACTATCACTCTTGCAATTATATGTCAGGGAAAAGAAACTCGTCATTGATATGGACTTCTAATACTGAAAATCTGTTAAACTGGCAGTAATTTTACACCTGTACTGGCAGTGCCTAATGTTAAGTTTTAGTCTGAAATGCCTTTCCCTACCCTGATCCACAAGATGAAAGAAATTAGGAAAATATTTAAAGAATATTTTATATTAACAATAAATTTCTTCATTGCCCTAACAGTTCATCTTCTACTCTGTCCATATATTAAAATTTCAGTTAAAATTACCTGGGAATAATAATAATTTTTAAAATGACCAATTAGCTATAAAAGCTATAAAAATAATTAAATATAATTACCATAGAGATACACTTGATTATCAAAATTTGGGGGGGTTTTTTTGGTTGGTTGGTTGGTTGGTTGGTTGTGTTTTTTGTTGTTGTTTTCCAGAGTCTTTGATGCATTTAGAGTAAATTTGCAGAGACAGGAAAAATTTCCAATAAAATTAATAATAAAAAACCTGTTCAGATTTAGTGTATTCAACTTTACCATGGGAATTCATGCAAATCTGATTCTGAATATATATAAAATAAAAAACTAAAAGTACAAAAGAGTATTTGCACAACCCACTGACTGGCATTTAGGCTGCACGATTTAACAGAAATGCTGTAATAGGATTATTGGATAGAGGTTTTCCAGTCTAAAAGCCTGGGTACAGAACAAATGATCTGCCTGCTGTGCTTACATTCAGGTAATAGGCGGAAATGGCTGCTCGCTCAGGGGTTCCCACTCCGGCTGATTGCAGAGCGAGCTGGTGGTCATGACTCTCCTCCACTTGAGCACCATCTGATTTGCTCTTTTCCCTACTGACATGATTTTACTGACATGTTCAAATAAACATCATTTGCCCTTTGCCTACCCACTGTTAAGAAGCCCAACCTTATTCATGTCTCCTGGAGAAGCTTACTTCCTTGTGCCTGCAACAAAACCTTTTGTGTAGAAGGGCTGGCACCATATGGGCTGAGGAGACCTCAAATTATCAGCTCCCTTGACTCCTGCTTAAAGCCTGAGCAATATAGGGGGTTAAATAAATATTTAATAAGAATATGATACCAGAACTGCTTGAGGTGTGCATCAAGACATCATAAAACACATAAGACAATTAATGTTATGCTTTGAAGTGCTGATGCACAAAACCCAGTAAGAGTATCTTTCGGAGCAGCCCTCATGGTTAATAAAGAGTCTGATGAGTCCACAAGTGTTAGCTCCTCACACTTTTTTCAGTACTCTGTGAACTTTATTTTCTTCTGAGTATAAATGTTTATAAATTAATGTTCTATTTTCTTACATGTCCATATTAAAATTGATAGTTTTTCAAGGTTCATGAAAATGGTTCATGAAAAGTGTTAAAGAACTGATAAAGTGTCTTTGTGACTTTACTCAAGGAACAGTGATATTTCCTCAAACCAGATCTTATGTGAGAACTGCAGTCAGAAAAACCTTGCTATAAAAGTCTTCCAACACTTCATTTTAAAAACTGTCTTGTGATTTGGCTTTGAATGCAGAAGACGCCCTTCCCATAGTAAAGGCCACTGTAATTTTCTATCAGGTGCAACACCTATGAAATGGAATGTTTTCGGTATAACAGGGCATGGGTGGATTTTGCCCTCAGTGAATAATTTTGTACCTCTGGATCCTCTGCAATTTTGTACTCTCAGAAATAAGGCTTTTAAGCTTTGACCAGCCAATCAAGATATACTGACCTGCCGAACTTTACGTCTTGAAAAGGGAATCTACAAGACTGAACCATGGAGCAGTAGGCCAACAGAGCCACCCTAGTGGGAGAAAGGAAGCAGCATTAATTTTTGAAATTATTTCTAAAAAAACCCCTAAAACTAATCTCAAGAGAACTTCCAGAACAATCAAAGCTATATTCCTGATCTTGAGGTGTTAGGATGGATTTAAGCAATCCTTTTCTCCTCTGCAGCAGTTCACACAAAGTGGTACAAAGACAGAATTCAGAGCATAGCTGCATGGTAATAAATGTCATGGAAAAATACAAAGAACTAAAGTCAGGGGAGAAGATTAAAAAAAAAGAGAGAGAGAATCAGAGAGGTTTTTATGAGAGAAACATGTCAAGAGAAAACACAATAGCTTTCTACAAGTAATTGTACTAATATGAAGAGGGCAGGATTCAATTATTCATATTGACTACATAAGAATTAAAGACAAATAAAGTATAAAAATATTTGGATGTAAGTAAAATAAAGGAAAATTATTTTGAAAAAAAATGAAGCACTAAAATTAGCACTAAAAAGAATATTACAATGATGAATAAAACTATTCTAGGGGTTTTCTTAGTATGTTTGTTTTCTTTTTTGAGTTAAAACCCGTCCTGCCATTAGAGAAAGGGACTTGATAGCCCTAATGGATTTCTAACCTAATGGATTGCATGGTAAATTCAAGGTGAAGTTAAAAAAAATGGCATTTGCATTATCATAGAACTCAAGGACCAGTGACAAAGTGGAAAAAAAAAGTTGATTTAAATCATTCTGTTCTGGCCATGTGCCCTTTTTAAATGTTACGATATCTAGATTATGCGCTTAGAATAGGCAGCTAGATTATCATCTACATAATTCTTCACTTTCTTTGAGGTAGGTAAATCACTATCAAGAGAGCAATAGAAGAATTGTCACACTGGTTCAGTGGAAAGATCCATCTCATAACAGACAGTGGTAGAGGCACTGAGAAAGAATGTCTAATCTGCAGTTTCAGTAATATTCAGCACAAAGTCTTCTTGAGGTAGTGGTTCAAGGTATTTGCTCCTTTATGTTTAATGGACTGTGTATTCAGAAGGGGTTTTTTTTAACATTCTCTCTTTCAGAAGCTGACAACTGTCCTTGTCTCGTGAAAACACTCTCATATCAGGGCTGACCCACAGAACCTGAGTCCGAGGTCTGTTTTGTTTTGTTGAACTTTTCAAAGTCCATTGTCATTATTCTGTTGTTTCTGCTCTTTAGTATCAAGAATACTATAATTTCATGATCACTTTTGCATAAATTATCTTCCCTGCATCTCAATTTTTCAGTCAGTCTTTGGGAATTAGTCAAAATCAAATTAGAATCAAATGTAAAATAACTGATCTGTGTTACCAACCCTTTTTATTTCCTTTATTACTTCTGCACTTTACAGAAATGTTGGAAGTGTCTTTTAAAAAAAAAAAAAATGTGATCTGGTTCATGTTTCTCCACATAGTAATCAAGGAATGAATATTTGTTGCTGTTACCAATATATTTATCCTGTGGTCAAAGAAAAACATGATCTACCTGGTAATGCAAGATTCTAGGATAGACTTCTCTTACAACATCTGTTTCCTTCCAAGAAAAATCTCACTGTGCTTCCCATCTCATATCTCTGGAGTGCTCTATATACAATATTTTCTCTTTGACATCTTTGCTGATCAGACTCTATATTAACATTCCAGTCCAGACGTTATCTCACTAAACCTAAGTGATGCCAGAGGGCTGTTTTTATATTTTCAGCTTGTGTATACCAAGATTAAAATTTCTGCTTGTCTTTTTCATGTAGCATTGCGCAGATAACAAAGATTTCAACAAGTTATATTGCTATGTCCCCTTGTATCTCTGATAAATGTGGAGCTATTTCTGTTGTCTTTCTCAGTGAGATTTCATTCTATGGGCCAAATCTTTCTCTAGTCCAGTACCCATTCCTTAAACTTTAAATTGATTCATAAGTCAATGACCTTCCCCTGCCTCAACAGATAAATAACCATGTTTCCTGGCAGTCAACTTTCATGGACTATCTTGCAGTGTAATACAGGAAAGAATTGTCATGGACATACCAGTGAAAACTACCTTTGGTGGTTCCTGAAGACTTTCTCTTCATAAGGGAAAGTGAAGTTCCTTCCAAATATTTCTTGTATCGTTGAGCACATGATGCCAACCTCACCTTTTCTAGAATCTCATTTGCTAAAAATGACCAAAAAGTGAAACTTCCATATTTATTCTTCATATTTTNAGCTATGAGCTGTTGAAATTTGGTGGAACTGTGAAAGCCGTACAGTTTCTAGACTTATCTTTGAACTTCATTTGAAATAGCCTACATAAAAAATGAACACTAGAAAACAGAGGAACCAATAAAACTACAATGTTCCCAACATTAATGTAAGAGAGAGAGAAGTAAAGCTTTCCCATAAGGAGAGGAACTTTTAGACCAGGAGATGAGAAGTAACTTCTGTCAGACTGTGAAATGGATGCCACCATCCTAAAGAGGATAGAACAGTAATGTGGAATTGTGCCATTACACACAAAAAAGGGCACAAAAAATGTACAAAAAACTCCCAGGAAGGCTCAGAGCACATCTGTAACATTCAGCACACTATATGTATCACATACTGTGAAAGCCACAGATTATGAAATATTTTATTCTTCACGTCAGGAAATTGTTGACCCTCTACTAGTGCTGAACCTAGCTTCATTAGAGTGAAATGATGGTAGCTTTGCAAATGTATCCATCCAATATTCCTCTTTTCTTTGTTATATTCCTGGAGAGTTGACTCTCCAACTCAACAGGGTTGAAAAATACCTGGACTCTATAAGAAAAAATCAAACCAAATAAAAAAAATTCAAATTAATAGGCAGCCTGTTTTAAACAGAAAAGCAGAGCTTGTTTGCCAGACATTCTTTACAACCTAATTCCATATAAAGGTGATGAGTTACTGAATTCTAAACAAATATAAAAATCCAGCTCATTGTCATCTCAAGATTAAGTCTTATTTAATGACAACAATATATTCAGAATCATTTTTGGACAATCTTAAAAGAGCATGGGAAAGGTTTATCTGCTCGTAATATTAATGAATCCATTTTGGTCAGATGTTTAAAATATTTCTAAAACCCCACATTTTTGCAATCAGTAAAAAAGATATTAATTTAAGCAAAATATGTTATATTTTTAAAAAAAAATATTTTAACTTTTCAAGTAGTTCTGTTTGCAAGAACAGAGTGAACATGGGACCAGATTCATTTTTAGAGAAAAAGTTGGGACAGAAATCATGCAACACCCACACAGAGTAGACAAAAATAAATGCTACTATTATATCTCTTATGGGACTAATTCTCTCCTTTCATACCAGATGTGTGCAAAGAATACACTGCCCAGCTGCTTACTCTGGTGAATACTACCTCCATTAATCTGACACTCTTTAGTCATCTAGCAGCCACACAAAAGGCAAAAGTAGAAAAAAAAATTTAAACTCTGTCTCCTGGAAAAGTCTAGGCAGCTCTGGTCATTCTGCAACTACACATTATAGCCCACAATTCCAAGATTTCTTACAGAAAGTAAAATATATGAGGAAGGCTGAAGAGGAAGAGAAACCTGTGGATGGGCAGGCACAGTTTCTAGACCTTTGTTTCCACTTCACATGGAATGAAATAGCTCCACTGTAGGACTGGAAGTGGCCAGAATACTCACTCAGGACTAGGTATTTCAAAGTGCTCCAAACCCATCAGTTTACAGTATATGCCAGTGTAAGCTGGGCTCTGGGACTCCATGAATGCAAAAAAGAAAGAAAACCACAAAGATGGTCTTTCTGTCTCTGTTTGGCCATGATTATACCCCAAAGATCCCCCCATGGTACTTCTATCCTGATAACTTGACTAAAGAAGTGCAAGAGCTCACGGTGTCTTCTAGATCATCTCCTTCTTCAGGGACATCTCTTCAGGTGTTCATGCAAAGCTCCTGGAAAGAACATGTGTTATTACCACATCTTTTGAACAGCCAGCGCCAAGACAAAGGGATGCAAAATTTAAATTGCTCTGACAGCAGAGTGTTTCACAGCAGGGTGTCCCTTTCCATCCTGTAGGCATGACTATGAAAGACAATGAAAAGTACAAGAGAATTGGAGGCGCCAACATTCTTTGTCCATTTCAGCAGTTGAGGAATTGTTAGTTTTAGAGCAAACCTGACCAGAGATCTGAAATGGCAGCTTCAGCAGACCTGGGAATATGAGCCAGCTGCCTGCTTAAAACAAACAAGAAAAGGGGAAAGAGATTTGGGGATATCAAGGAAATCTGAAGGCGGATTAGCAACCTGAGCACAGTCCCTCGACAGTTTTACATGCTCCTCTGTATTTTGGGCCCCGTGCTACTTATGATCAGACACCTACAAGTACAGTAACATGCTCCTAACATCAGGGATGCAAGGGCATTTTGCAGTGCTGCTTTCTCTCAAAATGATTCTTCACACACCAACTGCAATTCTGGTAGTAACCTGTATATTTTCAAAACATTCTTCTGCATGACACCCTCTTCAAATATCAAGACTACACCAGAGAAACTACTACACAGGGACTCTGAATAGCTGCTAACCCACAGCCTTGAGGTTCACCTCTCTGTGATGGAAAATTCCATTTTGTGAGTCACAGCTGTGCCATATTGGCTTGATTTTACAGAGAAATCTGTTGTCTAAGCTGTAGGACAGAATGTAAGGTGAAGCTATGCAAGATAAGAAAANTATAAAAAAGGTAAAAAACCCAAGGACAGAAAATAATAGTGAATCAGGGGGAAAACAAACAAACAAACAAAAAAACAACCAAAAAACCAAAACAAACCAAGTTCAAGGAGGAATTGCCCCAAGGAATAATGGAGGTTGAGTCTACTCCAACTGGCTGTTTCCTGCCAGCTAACAGGGACTCATTGGGTGGCTCAGTGGGAGTGGGGAACATATTAATGTCAGTAAGATGACAATCCTTGCCATCTGTTATTAACAGAAAAAAACTCACCATGCATTAGCAAGTTACATGAATCTTGCTTGTAGAAACTTTTTGTACATGGTGAAAGATGGGGCTGGTAAGGGAAGATTAGAGGCCTGGACATGAGTAAGTAAACTATTAGGCAGAGAACACAGCTTCAGCAAGACTGTTCTTCTAAGTGGGGTGGGGAACCAGCAAAGGGGGCTGAGATCGATGCTGTCTGCATTCAGTAGTGATTATGGTGAGGGTAAAGAAATGCATTTTCAATATGAGGTCACTGCCAAGCCAGTACTTATTCCAGCTTACTGCAGGGAGGTTCCTCGCTGCAGGATGATCTTCAGGCCCAACACAGGCACAGTTCTGATGAGAAGCAGCTAAGGGTTGTTAACCCTGGAGAAAAAGAAGCTCAGGGAGGACCTTATTGCTCTCTACAACTACCTGAAAAAAGTTTGTATCTCATTAGGGTTTGGGCTCTTCTCCCACTTAACAAGCAATAGTCAAAGAGAAAAAGGCTTCAAGTTGCACCAGAGGAGGTTTAATTTTGATATTATGAAAAATATCTTCACAGAAAGGGTTGTCAAATATTAGGGCAGGCTGGTCAGGGAAGTGGTGGAGTCACCATCCCTGGAGATATTTAAAAGATGTGTGGTAGATGTAGCACTTAGAGACATGGCTAAGTTTGGAAGTGTCATGTTAATGATTGCACAAGATGATCTTAAAGGTCTTTTCCAACCTACACAATTCCATGATTCCATGATTCTACTTGTTATCTACATTCATATCACCTGTGAAACCCAATCTTGGTTTGGCCAACGATGTTTTACTTGAAACATGTAATTGCAGATATTGTCAATAACAGTTATTGAGTTAGGAGCTCATGAAGTTTTAAAATTATAACAGGTTGCTGGATTACCTTGCATGGTACATGTTCTCCAGTGCATTTTTTTCCAGTCTGACTAGGATTTTTCTGTAGCTGAGAAGGCTTCCTTCCTGACAGCTGTGGTCAGCTCAACAAATAAGAGGGAGAAAAACCTAACTGGACTACAGAGTTCACGGTGGATAAATATAAACTAAATTGAAACAAGATAAAAGGGTTCATTTGGACCTGCTTATACATTTTCCAGAACTGAAGTTCTGTTTACCAGCAGGGTCTCTGCCTTGTTTGATCCTACAAATAATTTCTGATTCCCTTGAGCTCTGAAGAACAGATTTGCATGAAGTGATTTAATTTATGAACTTCTGCACTGAAACTGCTTTCTTATAGTTGTTACACAGCACCTAGCAAAATAAGATGCTAATTTCTGATATGGTTTTAGATATTTTCCTGAATTAAAAATCATTACAATTACAGTTGTACAATACATACTTATTTACCTATTGTTAAAGTCAAGCCTAGAAGGGTACCAAGGAAAAACATCTTATAGTCTTGATATACATGTATATGTATGCAAAATAAGATAATCTCTCTAGAGGGCACCTGAGCATGCAACTTGAGGAAGTGTTGATCCAGTTATCTTTAGCAAAACAAGGACATGAAGTGGGATACTTGGTTCTTGAGCACTCATATTCAGTTTCATCCCCTTTAGCTTTGTTTAAAGTATAATTGGCTGCAGTAACACTCTTGCTCAAAATGAAGGTAATTGTTACAGATGGAGTGCAAATAAAAAGCTGAAAAACCTTCAATTTTTTAAATGTACATCGAAGCTTTTTAGTTTCAAACCTCTCATCTCTCTGTTGCTGGAGGTTATTTTTTTTGACGCGGTCGGGCAGTGATGAGTGATGCACAATGATAACTGAAGAAACTATTGAATCAGGTGCAGGCAATTAAAGACAGTCCTGCAACAAATGTCTGTCCAAACCTATAAGCCTGAGGCTTGTTCTGATTACAGACTGAGAAGCACTAAGCTTGTGGGGACTGTATGATTTCAGACGTTTCTTTGCTATCATTTACAAATCTGCGAGGTTTCTACCCATCAACCTCAAATTTTCAGTTCATGCTCGAGGGAGCTCCATTTTCTCTTTGTAGTTCTACCTTTTTTTTGCTCTTCTGTCAGACCTGATAATATGCTTTTTACTTGCATACAGCTATCAGAGGTCTCCAGGCATCCCTTAATCTTTATCACAAACAGAGGGACACATTGGAGGACTGCCAGCTTTGCAGGCAGCATGTTTGACAATCCTTGCAGAGCTGAGGGTTGTCAGTACAAATCACAAGCTGGCACAGAGCTCTTGTTAGGTGTACCTGAGTCTGGCCAGGTTCAGTCATGTGATGCATCATATCTTAAAATAGAAAGCAAAACACAAAAACTATCAAACTTTAGACATAAAGAATATGGTTTCTAGATTTGAAGCCAATCACACTAAGATCACCTTATAGTGATAGTGAAGTTACTTCCCAAGAAGATAATTCATCTCATGTTTATGAAATATCTTACTGAGATATCTGGCTTTATCATTGTGAAGTTTAACATAAAAAGTGTCAGTCAGAGACACTTCCAGTGATGGTACCCTTTTCTGGCTTTAATATAATATTCCAATGTCCTCTTTCTCCAAATCTTAACAAAATATCTGGATAATCATCTTCAATTTGAATCATTTGTGAATCCTTTAGCCGAAGGATTCACAACTCCCACTTTACAGATTTAAAGGAGGAAGGTGACCCGTACCTTGTATGCTGATGCTGGGTTTTTAAGCAGCTGGCAGCATGAGAAGATGCAGGTGGGAAAAAAAACAAATTACAACACAAGTGTTGTGTAAATTTTAGGTATGCAACCTTAATCTAACAGTTACGATGGCTGAACTCTAGAAAGCACTACCATCATTATCTTTCTACTTGATGATGATGTCTGAGACAAAATGTAGATAACAATGCCAAAATACAAAGTCCCAGGGTTCTAACCTCAGAGGTTAGGCACCGGCTCTGAATCTGCAGGTAGCAAAGATCTCCTCTCCTATATCACAGAGAAAATGAATTTTGGTAAGAACACACTGGGTATGAACATTTTCTCCAGAGCGAATTTTTTCCCTGAAATGACTGCATAGGGACTGGTCTAGTTGGCTGGTCTGTGGTCTTGTGTCTGTGTAAACAAATGCAGATCCAGCTGAATATGTCAGATTGCATAGGATTTGAAACACTTTTTTTTCACTGACTGAGGCACGCAAGCATTTAGCATCCTGTCTATTTAAAATCCCAATGCACAACTAAAACTTCTACAGGAGCTGGGTGTCAAAGGCATCTGCTCCCAACACTGAGTGCCTATATTGCAACAAGGTAGTCCTAAATATCATAATGCTCAAGGTTTACAGGGGAATTAGTCTTAGGAACTTAAGAAGTTATGGATCCTACAAAACAATAAAATCTGAAATCTGAATCATCTCCCAGCCAAATGTGTAGTCAAAACTGCATGTATAGGGCACAATTCTTCATGAAGGAGCTCTAAAACAGTGTCTATCATCAAAGAAGCTAGAGGGAGCCAGTTCAAATAGCTCTACATCTCACCATGTTGCAGCAGAAGCAGCTGATCAACATTTCACAAGTTCATTTTATAGAAACAGAAACTAGTTCTTAGGGAAGAATATCCTTAACGTATCAAGAAAAATCAGGAAATGGATCAGAGGCTGACATGACCATGACATTCTGTTCCCATTGGTCATGGGCAAGATTACTGTTGAATTCAGTGAACACTGAATCCTGGAAAACATTAGTCCCAAGTGTCTTAAGACATATATTTTCTGTAAATATTAATATGTTATTTGAGTTTGAAACCCCACATTTTGCAGTCTGCACTTTCAGATATAGAATCATAGTGAATGAAATTGACTCAATATGAACAGCCAAGGAAGCAGTTTTTCTTGTACATAATTTTAATATATTGGTCAGCAAGTTTGCCATTAATGCTGAAAAGAGATAAGCTTGGGATTTCATTTTCACATAAAGGCAGCATTGTGCTCTTCCACTAGCATGTGCAGGAAGGTAATAGGAAACTAGTAATGTATTTTATTTTTGCTTGCTCTGCTGTAAAATAAAAAGTATAATGTAAATGAAAACAGTACTGAAGGTAAGACAGGAAATTGCACATTATTGCACTGAGGAAAGAAAAGATGAAATTTCACTGTTTTCCTTTTCTTTTCCTGACTACATGAAGCTCCAAAATAGAGTTATTAGTTTTTTAGCATAAAGCAACAGGTCCAAAACAGTAAGGAGAGGAAAAAATTGTATGGTGTAAAAATTCAAACAACAAACCACAAAAAACTGCAAAGATGGAGGAAAAATATTCCACTAACGAATAATCTCCTTTTCAGACAACAATAGTTCTTGTAGCATTGAAAAGATTCTTAATAATTTTACCTATAGCTGTATGGAAAGTGTATTTTGTCGCAAAATGAACACTGAGCAGATAATGGAACAAATGCCAGCGCATTTTGAACAGAAGTAATGTACTGTGACTAGTTTTGTTCCAGATTTCTTGCCCTTTTTTGTCAAATGTCAGGTATTTCCATTTTAGAGCATTTTATATTTACTTACACGTCATTTGACCATCCTCTTGTTCAGCCAAAATCCAGAAGGCAATAAGAGTGAAAGTTTCTTTGTTGTTCCTACCCACTGTTTTAAATATTTTGTTCCAGTGACTCACTGCACAGCTTTTTAGCAATTTCATCAGTCAATGGAGCAAATCAACAGGTCACATGTGTTTTTTACATTTATGAAGTAATGAGGACTGTGGAGTTAATCTATAGAAAATTCACTTATACAATTTTAACTGGAAGTTCAGTGTTTCAAGCCATGTTGAGATAAAAATACCTAATTTCTATCTTCTACCTGTAAAGTTACCTACTTGACTACAAGACCATTGCACTATAAATGGAGGAAGGTTTTTGCCCACTTCACATGCAATCTGAAAACTCAGACACTAGAGTACTTTGGAACTAATCCTTCAATTAATCTCACATTTCACAATGTTAACATAATAATAAATGTACACTCATATACCTTATCACTTTCCACTTCAATCAGTTAGAGAAACTAATAAATATAACACTGACTGAAACTGCACCAATTACGACATATGTTGAAGTGGCAGCTAACAGTAGGTTTGCGTTTCCCGAGCTGATGGAGAGCACAAAAGATTCTAGTTTTCTGCTAGTTGTGTGAAGAACAATAAAATATTCAGTAGCATATTACATATCTGAATAATGATTTCTGATAAACTGGTCCAGTATTCAATGCTATAAGGTGTGTTTTGCTCTTATTCAAACAATTTCTTAAGACACAGGTGAAGGAAAGATAAAGGTTCATAAAACAGTGTATACGTGAGAGATGGGCAATCACCAAATATATGAAGTTCAACAAGGGACAGTGCTGGATTCTGCACCAAGATGGGGCAACCCTGGATGGACATATAGGCTGAGGAATGAGAGGGTGGAGAGCAACATGAGGAAAGGGGCCTGGGGGTCCTGCTCGATGGCAAGCTGAACATGAGCCAGCAGTGCCCTGGCAGCCAGGAGGGCCAGCCCTGTCCTGGGGGGCATCAGGCACAGCATCGCCAGCCGGGCAAGGGAGGGGATTGTCCCGCTCTACTCTGCACTGGGGCGGCCTCGCCTCGAGTGCTGGGGGCAGTTTTGGGTGCCAAAATATAGGAAAGACATTAAAATATTAGAGAGTGTCCAAAAGAGGGTAACAAGGATAGTGAAGGGCCTTGAGGAGAAGCTGTATGAGGAGCGGCTGAGGCCACTTGGTCTGTTCAGCCTGGAAGCGACTGAGGGGAGACCTCATTGCAGTTAGAGCTTCCTCGTGAGGGGAAAAGGAGGGGCAGGGGCTGATCTCTTCTCCATGGTGGCCACGGACTTGAGGGAATGGCCTGAAGCTGTACTGGGGAGGTGGCGGGGAGAGGTGGGGGTTAGGCTGAATATCAGGAAGAGGTTCTTCCCCCAGAGGGTAGTTGGGCACTGGAACAGGCTCCCCAGGGAAGTGGTGACAGCACCAGGCCTGACAGAGTTCAAAGGCCTGACGGAGTTCAAGAGGTGTTTGGACAATGTATTCAAGCACATGGTGGGATTCTTGGATGTCCTGCACAGAGCCAGAAGTTGTTCTTCATGATACTGATCTGTTCCCTCCAATTCAGCCTATTCTATGATTCTATATCTACAACCATTATTTGAATGAATGTGTAAGTTCTACAGGAGCCTCTCACACATATCTCCATAAATATTACATTCATATGAAGAATTCCTTATGACTGTGGTACAGGACCTCACATGCCATGTTTGGATTGTGACAGGAATTATTAAAGAATTGGAACTCACTATAATTAAATAAAAAGTACAGGCATCCTATCATTAGGCCTAAAGGGCTTCATATCAACTTCTAATTTATGCCTGTTTTGGCATTTTTTTCACAGAAATGGCAAACTCTAAAGAAGGAAAATCTTTTTTATTTTTACACTAGCAATGGTATGGTTGGAATCAACATCAAATACATTATCAATAGAACAGCAACCTGTGGGTGATGCTTAACAACCTGGACTGATAGGTATATACCTCTAATTTAGTAGTTCCATGATAAAGTGATGCTCCCTGAAGCACTCCAAGTGGTAGCTTTAACTTTTTAAGTTACAAAATGCTGTACCTTGAATCTCATTTTTAAAATAAAACCTAGCCAAAGGGAAAAGGGTTAGCTAGCAATGGGTTGTGAAAATAAATGGCTGCACATCCTTGTCAAATGGCTGAGATTTTTTATGAGTTAGTAACTGTTAGATCCTCTTTCCAATATGATTTTTTCAAAATTGGTTGTGGGGATGCTCTTACCCGGAGATAAAATTATTTTGCTTGTTGGAGAGTAATTTCATGCAGAAAATTCTAAATACTGTTCTGATACAACATGATGTAATTAACACTGGTGCACTCCATGAAATGACTGGAAATGGTTGGAAAAATTATAACCAGCTAGGATTTTGATGGAAAAACTAAAACTATATTTTTTTAGACTCTTCTGTCACTCGCAGATTCTTCATTAATATTATTGCTCTATTTGCAATTTTAATCAGAAATATAGATGCCAATGAAACATCTTGGGTTTTACAGAAATCTTCACAAAAGGCAAGCTGGAAAATTATTTTGCTTTAGGCATCTAGAAATTTGTTTCTACACCTAAAAAAAATTGGTCTCATAAAAGTAAGAACTTGTCTAGCTGTAAAATTTAATAGGTGGATGCTATGCAAGATGTAAAACCCATTGGGGAATATGTCAGGATTTTGGTAAACACTGCCAAATTATATTAACTTTAATGTATCTTTAAGGCAGCAAAAAAAGAACATCTCAGGCTTGATATTAAGACTGTTCAGGAAAATATGCATTTTGTTTAAAAAAAAAAACATTTTTGTGGAGTGACAAGAGACAAGGAATATTCTGAAATAGTTACATAAACTGTGGGTTTTAATTCCTAAGACAATATACTGTCCCTTGGTGATGTGAGTAGTAAATGTCTTCCTTTAGCTCTATATTAATGTTATTCAGCCACTGGGCTCTGACACCGACCTTAAATTGACTTGTTTCTGGCAAAGTAAGAAATTCTTTTAGAATCACATACCGCTTATTTCTGCTGTCCTTTAGATCACTGGCAATTTTCTACTCAACATCAGCATAAATAGCTTTGCCACTGTTGCTATGGGAATGTCATGTTTCTCTTCATTACATGGTTCCCCCTCAACCACTGACTTACAGACATCCCTCAGCAATGCATTTGTGCTTTTTTGCATACACAGCCATGACAACATGCATACAGTAGAGAGAGAGCGAGAGGCATAAAATTCATGCTGAATGTCAAAATGCCAAATCTGTTCCAGTAAGGCAATCAAAACCAAAAAAGATACACTGAAAAGATTTATCCTATTCTCAAGCCTAAAGCAGCTCCTGTGGAGTTATCTAGAAATGAAGAAACAGTAATCTGAAAGCAAATCTCCCGAAGCAGTGGAAAAGGGAGGACTGTCACAGAGACTTGTAACAAAGCCAGTTTCTTGTCATCCTTCAGAGATCATAATTTTTTATTCAAATTTTATTTATTAATTTTTTGCTCATTTTTTATCCTTTTAGACTGCATAGTAAATGGAGTATCTGTAGATTGGTAGTCAATCCAAACACATTTTCAGCAAATTAAGTTTATATCTTATTGATGCAACATCCTGAGAACTTTACAAGTGTTATTGATTAACCTTCCAAATATACCCTGAGACACATTAGAACTTTCCCATCAATTTTATAGCTGGAAAAATCAAGCCAATGGTTAAATGGCTCACCCTAGGTCTGGCAGTAGGTGGTGTCAGGAACAGAAGATGAGAATTACAGTTCCAGTTCTGAGATCATAATGGTCTGCAAATTATTGTCATGCAATTTTGTTTCATGTGTGCTGTTAATTGTACTATCCATAAAGGGATTTGGAGACAAGTGATAAAAATACATTTGAGTGCAAAGGCTCTAGACACTTACTAATATAAAATGTTTTATAGCAGGCAAATCAAACTTAAAAGCTGCCACTTATAGTCACATTCATTTAGGTTTTGAGGATCCTCCTTCCCTATTGAGGATGCTTAGAGAGTAGCTGTTTCCATTATTTTCCCATACAGCTGTAATCATGTCACTGCTTTCTATGGCTGTCTCGCTCCCAGAGGTCTTCCTAACTACCTCTAAATGATTTGGATGCAGTTTCTCACACATTAATATTAATACTTGACTGTGAACATCAAACCCTTTAATTGCTTTCATAGTGAATACTTGATGTGCCTGAGTAAACATTCCTTACTTAAAGCTGTAGCTCCATTAGTAATGATACAAACAGTACAATTTAGAAATAAATCCCAGATTTTAATATACTTAAAGACTGCAAGATATGAATAACTAATTACTTTATAGAGATAGAGAGAGTTGGGAGGAACGTAAGAGAAAATGTGAATACACAGAGATGAACTGGTGAATTGTTACTTTGTAAAATACAAGTTCTTTTAAGAGGTCAGAGTACACATTACCTTTTATAAATTTACCTTTTCCCCTTACATTTCTTTGGCTTGAAATCCCTCTAACATGACTTCTGGGATGTAGCCAGAATTTTTTCTTTCTGAAGTGCAAGCCTGACTGAAATCCATTTCTTTATCATTTTCCATTAGAGTAGTTCTATTTCTTTTATGGCTTTCCAAACCCTGCACTGCAAACTACATAGGCTTGCAAAAGTCATTGCTCTTTCAGAAAATGCCTCCCTTTTAAAGTCACCTCCATCAGCATTTTCAGAAGTAAATTTGTAGACAGGAACCGGGCCTTTACCCCCCTGCTTTTCTATTTCTGCCGCTTACAGTGTGTGAGTTCTGGGTCAAAGAATGGGGAGGACAAAACCACCACTTCTGGCCCATCCCCACTGTAGCTGCCTTATGCCCCAGAGCATTTCTGTTCCTGAGAGTAATTCATGTGGATTTTCTATGCCCATGTAGTCTAATTGACCAATAGTGGCACAAGTGGAAATTCCATCCTTCCCTCCAAAGAATTTCTAGGCTGACAAAAGCCAAATATGTGCATAATAGTACAAAGGATGACTGATTAGGTAAAACCTAATTGTGGTTTACTAATTATTGCCCTTTTCCTGCAAAGTTCCAAAGGCCTCTTGATAAATCAATCAGAATGGAAATCACTCAACTTCTTACTAACTTTTAGGAACCACACCTAAAGAAAGTGGCAGGAGAGAGTTCTGTCTTTTTAATGAAGCCAAATCTCTGCTTGTTCTTAAAATCAGACATGTCCCAGAAAAGAGTCAGCTATCACCTATAAACTAGTTTCCTTTTAGTCATCTGTCTACTTGGTGAAATGATAACTTTGTAGTTATGCATCTTCTCTCCATATGTTTTTCTATTAGCCTTCTTTCCATATGCTTTTCTATTAACCTAGATATTCTTCCATCTCCATAGAAAACACACTGAATATACCCTTTGCCCACAGGGAAGAAGAAAAAGAAATGCTGCCTTATATATCAAAGCGCTTTTATAATTTCTCTCAGGTCATATTGTGGAGAAATACAAAAGTTATGATGAGACCCAACTTAACCAGAGCTTAGTTAGGTTGGATTTGCCTCAATTTTATGCTTAGGTTCACTATCAAAAGAAATCCAAAGTCCTTTAAAGTGCATTCTCTGCACATGTTTTATTACAGTAAAAAAGTTAGAATAGTTAATATTTAAAACAGTAAAAACCCCAAATGACCAAGGGAGCAAGTACAGAAATAGAATGAAGTTATGAAGAATTCCCTCCTTCCATTTGCTCTCTTCCCAGCAAGTAATTTTTTCCAGGTAATTTTTTGATACAGAAGATAGAGAAATAACTAAATGTGAGTCAACTGATATTTCCAGAAGGAGGAACTGGTCAACAATGTTAGTGAAGATAAAATTCGTATGACAAAAAGATCATCAAATGAAGGAAATTCATGACATAAAGAATATGAGGAAAATAAAGACAAAAGAACAAAAACTAGGTTTTAGAAACATACCTTTTAAAAAGAATCTTGAAAGTCAGCAAAAAGGAGAAAGGAAGAAAAGTAAAAAGAAAAGGCAGGAGTTTGACTTAAGGGACACAAATACTAACTGTTTGGTTGCAGACAAAAGACAAAGTACAGGAAGAGTTTAACATTTAAAATGAGGAAAACATTACATAGGAAGTTTAAATTATGGCCTATTTATTGAACACAAGTGCAGAAGAATTGTTTAGGTAACTAAGAAAGCCAGAAATACCAAGAGAAGAATGATATGGAGATTTAAAGGATTTTTAACACTAGAATAAATCTTTCTGCAAGTACATTTCTAAATAATAATAGTAAGAGAGAAGGATCTGGTCTGTAAAAGACTGAAGTGTTTAACGCTTCTTTTTTTCTTTTATCTGTTCATATGTCTTCACCTCAAATAATGCTTATAACCATACAGCCATAAAAACATTAATATTAGTAGTAAGGTAATAAGAAAAGGCTGTGAATTCAGCTGAGTAAAAGGAAGATTTAGTTTGAAAAGCTCTTTTTAGCTTTTTATATGTATAGTTACAAAATTAGTTAGGAAAATTTTGCGTCTCTTGACACATTTCGAACATGCTTATAGGATTTGTGATGCACCGGAAGACTGGAAAAAGCAAACATAGTGTGCATCAAAAAAGGATTAATATAGACCAATCGATTTCTACTTACAGAAAAATACTGTAAAAAGTAGCTAAACTATTCTAATTACCTACAAGATAACATGGAGATGAGTAAAACCCTACACAGTCTTATAAGAAAATCTTCCAAATCAATCTAAAAAACTTCTGCAACATGGAAGCATGGGAAAGAAAGAGCATGTATCATTCATCTTGACTGCTGTATGATTTCTTGGCAGTGTCTCAGATGTCCTTCTTATAAGCAATTTGACCAAATAAATAT
>WEIT01000123.1:16621-38677 GCA_013389985.1 Dryoscopus gambensis
TGGGGCTGGGGCTGCCCCGCGCCGCTGCCCGCTGAGCCCGGCCCCGGTGCGCTCCCGGCCGGAGCTGGAGGGGGAAGTGGTGGCAGAAGTGAAGGGGGAATTGATGTGCGTCTTTGTGGTTCGAGGGGGTTTTTTTTGTTGGTTTGGGAGGTTTTTCTCCCCTCTTCAGGTTGAACAAGTAAAGCATGGCCAGTTTAGAATTTGAAGAATCCTACTCCCATTTCTCCTCTGGGTACATGAAATTACAAACCAAACCCACCGTGGAGTTTAAAGACATTGACGTTTTTACAGAGCTGTACCAGCTCACCAGTCTCTAGAGCAGGGCTTTACACTGGTTCTCAGGGACTGGAGTAACTTAAATTTAGCCAGTCTGGAGGGGTCCTGGGCTCTCCCTACCACCCTGAGGCTTCAGCAGTGCTGGTACGGGTGGGCGGCAGTTCCTGCTGCTTTTTGATTAGAATTGCTATGGGAAAGACTGGCTACAATCCAAAGGCAAATATTATTTAATCTTTGTGATTTTTGATCTAGAAGTAAGAATCAGGTGCAATCAGCGTTTAATAGAAAATAGTTGCAATATTAACTGAATATATTTGTGAGATGAAAAACTTAGCCGTTGGAACAAATTTAGGAACGCAGGTTTTTTCTTCTTCAGGTTTTATATTTTCCTAAAGAATGTGATGCTAACAGCATCTTCAGGAAAGTTCTTGTGGGTTTTGTTTGTTTCTTTGATTTTTCACTTTTGAAATATGTGTATTTTCAATTATATTCATTAGACGCTTAATAGAACCATTTTTAGTACATACTTTGTGTCCTGAAGTATTTTCTGATTTGTGTCTCTTGAAAGTGAGAGAGACAGTAACTGTATTTTATAGCCTGAAAAAAATTACTGTTTTTTATACTGATTATCTTCAGAAAGGTTTTTTTGGGTGGGGTGTTTTTGTTTTTGTTTTTTTTTTTAAAGCAGATAGTTTAATGTGATCCTTCATTCTGTTCTTGTTTTTAAAGTACAGAAGTATGTTGTGATACTTTTAATAGCTGTAATTCATAGACTTCTCTATTATTTCTTTTCTTCACTAAATGCTAAGTGATGGGTTCTCTAAAACCCAGAAATTTCCATGGGTCATGCATTTACCTACCAAATATGCAGCTGGACAGGAAAGAGAAACTCTGTATTTTACTATAGTTTTACAAAATAATTTTCTTCTATGTCTAATGCTTCATTCTCATAGTTTTCAATTGCTCTCTAAATGTTGTTGTTAGAAAAAAAATCCAAGTTCTTGTTGCAGATTGTTGCCTTCATTTTCTATATTAATGAGAGTAATTCCTTACAAACAGACCCACTTATGCTTAACCTCCTCCCGTTGGAAACACAACTTTTGAGTTGTCTCCAACATAAAGCTCAGATGATCGTATACCACCTAAAGGGCTGAGGGTTAGATTAGGAAAATTAATCTGCAGCTAAACAAAATATTTACTGTTTGTGGGGTTTTTTTGCTAAGCAAAATCTTACTTAATTGCTGGCAGCTAATTTGTTTGAGAATAGGAGGTGCAGGTGATCGGTCAGGTTTGTTATTAATACTTTGAGCTATATTTCTAAATGCTTTTTAAAATCAGTTAATAAAATGGAGCTTGCTTGCTGGAAACTGAATTAGTTTTCTCTAGTGGCTAATTTGAGCTGTGTGTTTATTGAGTGGTATTTTTTTAGATGTGTTAATTTTTTTCTTTTTTTTCCCAGTGTAGTTGCAGACATCTTGGTTCTTGTTTTTGTTCAGAAAGCCAGAAATAGGAAGGAAAGAAAAAAGCAAGCTGTTGGCAGGTTTATCACTGGGTGTTTTTTAGCATGTTCTGCCATTTTTTTGTCTCTTCATATCCCTCCTCTTCTAAATACAACTCAAGATTATCAAAATTTTCGTGAGTTTTACTTTAATACTGGAATGTATTATGAAAATGCACTTATGCCTGTGGGGGGAATATGCTTCCTACAATAATTTGTATTTACACTTTCCTGTAGAGAAGTTTATTTAATGTGCTGTCTACATGGAGATTTAATCTTTTTCCTTCATTTTAAAAATGTCTTATCATTATTTCTTCAGTAGACAATCAGCTACAATCCTTGCCTGCACAGAGGATTTAAAATCAACTGCAACTTGCTGAAGAATTGCACTTCAAGTGGTCTCGAGACAGGAGAAGCAGGTCTTCACTATAATGGAAGAGGCCAAGAGCTCAAAGAATGGAAATCATGACCCAAGGAAGTCTGTCCGTCTTGTCTGTGAGGAAGGCAAAACAGTCAAAGTTACAATTAATCAAAATTATAAACATAATAGAAATGACAAATCTGTGAAGGATGTTGGGAGAAGTTCTCCAAGTGGGAATAGCAGCAAAAAAAGTAAACAAAATGATGTTTGTTCTGAAAAACAAGGAGAAAATAAATCGTGCAAAGTAAATAGTTGTATTCCTGGAACTAAGGATACGGGATCAAACATTCAGGATCGAAGTCATGGAAAGGCAAAAAAATTTTCTAATTTTTCATCAACAGTGGAAAACCTGAAACAGGCAAAAGCCCAACCAGTGGGAGAAAACGCTCCAGGCTCCCATGTTTCAGGGAATGGGGTCAGTATGGAAAGCTTAACAGCTACTCAGAAAGGGAAACTGGTGCTGGAAAATCCAGTGGGAGTTCATACTTTGAAGACTGGTGTTGATCAGGCTGGTGATCCTGGTAAGACTGCTGCAGATCAAAGAAAAATGGAGCATAAGCCGGATGACTTCAGTGAGTATTAGTTAACACTGCCTTATTCCATTTTCTTCTGGTGCAATTGCTGACAGTCTGAAATGGGCTTTGTTATGTTTTTGTTCGTGTTATTTTTTTCACATGTACTAAGTTGCTGGTTGCATTTAGAGAGAACATAATGTTAGTACAAGCATATTGCTCAGAGAACAAGAGATTATGATAATAGCTGTCCTTTTTTCTTATGCCTAAGACCTAAACATCTTTGTAAGCTACTTAGCGTGTGTGGGTTTTAGGCAATTTTGTGACTATGGTGTCTTATGAAGGGGGAACCCTTCCTAATATCATTGCCACTTAGGGAAATGCCGGTTATTACTGCTTTTCAGAAAGATCAGGGCAAGATGGGCAAGAAGAGTTCTTATTACAGGTAGAGGGGAAATATTTACTTTTTTTTCTGTGACTGTTGTGCTCTTTTTGTTACTAAAAATGTTTAGAATAGGCTTTGGCAGGTGGCTTTTTGATTTAGGGAGCTCTGGAATACATATCATCCATCAGCGGTTACCCTTATGAGTGTGCAATTGTTACACATACTTTTCAATGTCAAAATTAAATTGATCAAGCTTTGTCTCACCAGGTTAATTCCATAGCTCAGGATTTGTCACACTTCTTTAGAGTGCATTTTTTTCTTTAATAAAAATTCTGTTTTAAGATGCCAGCCACTGTAGACCTTGTGTTTGAAATATTTCCCACAGCTACAGCAGTTGCTTGTATGGAAATACAAGGAAAATAATAAAGTGTGTATTTTTTTAGCTGTCTTAATAGTGTTTAACAGGAAAGACAAGTTCAAGTGGCAGCATACTGTGGTCAGTCAGCTTTTTGTTGATCACCATTATGTACTGTGGGGACCATCTGTCACAGAGAAACCAGGACTTGAAAACTTACTCAGCTTTGATTCTTTGCTAGTCTGGGGGCGCAGATCTCATTTGAAAGGAAAGAATAAGGAACAGAAAAAACAAAGCACAAATAACCCTCCCTTTTGCCTATGTAAAAGCAACTGGAATCATTTGCTGTAGATGTGTTTGCACTCGCTTGTACAGATGAGTGGCCTGTGAGCAGTGCATAGGCATGTGGAGGAACTGGCCCTGTGGCACCGGGCTGTGCTGGGGAGCAGCCGCGTTGCAGGGAGCGTTCAGGTGTGACTGCAGCAGCTTCCAGGCTGAGGGCTGGCCTTGCCTGGTGACCGGCTCCGTAAGGTCATTTGGGTGAATGTCTCTGAGGCAGTTCTCTGATTTAGTTCCTTAACAAAATGTGTTGTGTACAATAATTTTATGCCTAATATTTATTGTTTCTGTTACAGTAGGGCATCAAGAGCTTGTTTACGCTGTTCTGCATGACAAAAAAAATCCTTTCTTGTCTTGAAGAATTTAAGAGACTGTGAATTTGACTGAAACACAAAATTAATCTTCTTTTTTTTTGTCTTTTTGATAGCACTCTGAGTAGCAGACTGGTCTCTGAAGTCTTTAAAATACTGGTTAATTACAGGAACGATTTTAATGTTTAAGGTGATCTTGACCAGTCTTGGACAAAAACCTGGAATGTAGTTCTAATTTGTGTCTGGCTCTTCACTGCTCTGTACTCTAATTCTCACTTTTCCTCTCCTTGAATTACTCTGAAGAAAGTAACTGTTTCTTGCTTTAGGTAAAATAAAGAATTCTGAATCAACAAAAGAACATACATTGGAAGTGGATTATTTAGAAAACACTGGTGTTATTGATGAATCTAATCTGACAGTTGAACAGCAACTAGGATTGAAACAAGCTGAAGAACGTCTGGAAAGAGATTATATCTCCCGACTTGAAAAAGTAGGTTGGGTTATTTATCAGATAAAAAAGAAAGTGTGTGTCCTCTTTCATTATCATCACCATATTTCTGGTTGGGTGATATTTCTACTACAGCCTGCTGCCTCTGTTTCTTTCTCCTTAATAATGAGTCACTTTCTGATCCAAGATACTCTCCAGGAGTTGACTAGTTGTTCATAGTGGCAGACGATACGGATTAGTGTTCCTTTTGTGGCACATGTAGCCTTTGCAGAACAGTATTTTTTAATTTTCTGGATCTGAAGGTTTACAGTTCCAGCACTTAAATAAGATTTTATCTTCCAAGATTTAAGTCTGGTTCCCTGGAAACTTAGAATGCAGGATTGAAGAGAACCTTGAGCTTTCTTTAGTATATTACCTCTCACCAGTCTCCGTCCCTATATTGAAGATGACTGCTTAAAAATGTTCACCGAAATTGTTCTTAATATTATCTCTAGTGAAACAAATGTTGAAGTCAATGTAGGTAACCCAGAAGTTTTTGTTAATGTCTAATCCAATTGTCTCTTTAGCATTTTAATCCCTCATATGCTGTCCTAGGAAAATAGCCAGAAGTTTATTATTTCTTTTTCACACCATTCCCATTCCTGCAGTCAGACCACCTTTAGGCTCTCTTTGTTCATTGGTCTTGGGGGCTTTTAGTTCCTGGTTCGTTCTTGTTGCTTTTCTCTAGACACCCACCATCTAACTGCTGTTCCGAATTGGACATGCAATTTCAGCTGAAGTCTTACATATAAAGAGGAAAGCTGAGTTCATCTCTCTGAAATACGGCATTTTTGTTTAGAATCTCTGCTTTTTTAGCAGCAATAGGATGTTGACGTATCCAGCAATGATCCCCTTAGCCTTTCCTTAAGAATTGCTCCATCAGGTGTTCCCAGCTCTGTACGTTTTGCAGTTGGTAACACTTGAGGAGGAATGATACTTTGCTGTGGTATTATTTAGTTGGAGCTTATTTAGTCCATTTCTCTTTGTGATCACTGAATTTTTGTCATTTTACATCTTCTGCATCCTCTTCCAAGTTAATACCTTTTACATTTATAGTCAGCACACCTTCTGTTGCGTTTCCTAACTCTTCAACAAAAGCGTGGATATCTCTGACCCCACAAGGACCCTGCTGAAGAATACTTGGCACATGCTTTTAGGTACGAGTGCTCTGAGGACAGTTCTCTCAGCAGTTTTGCTCCCACCTTACTGTTCTTTATTTAGATGGTATTTATGGTCTCATTTTGAGACTGATACTATGACAAGTGACAAAAACTTTGTAAAATTCAAGTACAACGTCTGCTGCTGCTTCTTCAAGAGCTGTGACTTATCTTTAAAACAGCAACCCTAAGATTGGTTTAGTGCAATTTGTTTGTAGCAGATCAGGTTGTCACCTATGACCTGCTTTTTCCCTACGTGCTTATTAATAATTTATTACAGTATTTTTCTGAATGCTAATTCTGACTGGTCTCTAAAACCTTGGCTCGTCTTATTAAGCTCTTTAAAGATATTCTTAAGTTTCTCTTTCCTAATGATCTGGAACCTTCCCATTCTCTGTGAGTTCTTTAAAATACAACTGGCTCTTTTATAGATTAGCTCCTTGAATGTCCAAGGAAAAATTTCATGAGACCTGGCTTATTTGGATGCATCTATCTTACCCAAGTAGTAGTCTGTAACTTTTTTGTCTTGCTATTTTGTGGTTTTGTCCTTCTCATTGGAGTAAAGCATAATTAGATGATTAAAAAAGCCTTCACAATAAAGGCAAAATAAAACTTAGTACATGATTCAGCCTTCCTGGAAACATCTATTGACATAATGATGCAGATCAATATTGTAAAGAAATACAAAATTTTTCCAAAATATTTCTATTGCTGATACTCATTTTATTATAATAAGAGTGGTGAAATATTTTTTGTCTCTTCAGTCATCAGACATCAAATACTTGACTCTTCCCAGGTAGCCAGGTGTAACTGTCTGTGAGTTGTTTTCCAAATGGATGTTTAATTTCATCTTACTGGGTACCTGTCTTAGTGAAAATAGGGATAAAGAGAATTAGTAATTAAAGCATAATGAATTTAGTAATTAAAGCAGTATTTTAAATCGATATTTACTCTGCAGTAGGAGAGTATCAAAATCTGCTTTTTCCAAAAGCAAAAGATCAAGCTCAGTAACTGGAAAACTTGCCCAAATTTAACAGTGGTTTAGGTCTCCATATGGTAAGTCAAATTTGTTTAACTGATATGTGGTCTACCTTAGTGTCTTAAAATGGTGTTTATTCATTGTTGTGTCACTGTTTAAACATCTGGTGTTTTCAGTATACTTTTTGGTTTTAGTAAATATAGATGTATTAGAATTAGGATGACAATATTAAAGTAGGTTTTTTCTCTCCCAGTTATAACTGATAGCAGTTATTGGGAAAATGCTAACAAGTCTGGAGGAAAGCTAAAGTGAATTTTTGGAACCGTTTTGTCTCTGCAGTGAGCTTATCAAAAGGTTTCCAACCTCTGTAGCTGTGACCTGTTAGAGCAAGAAAACACAACTGCAGGATGAGACAGATAAAGTGGAGTATTTGGGAAAACCCCTTCTCTTTGCAGAGCTGGTCCTTTCTGCCTTTTAGTCCAGTAGGTCTTAATGGTTTCCTGGCTGAATAAACTCCATGGAATCCCCTCTTGGTCCCTGGGAAAATAGTGATTTCTCTTCTTCCTCGTCATCTCTGGAGGCTTGGCAGCTTCTTGCAGACTTGGGGATCTCCCAGGTGGCCACTCTCCGTTTGTCTACTGCATCTCTCCCGGCCTGTCTGTACAGAAAGGTGCTTGTTCTGCATGTTTGTCCCATTCTGAGCATCCCAAAGTATTCATCAAAGTGAAGTAGCATCAGCCCGCGTCAGAGGATCCCACCTTGGCGAGAGCACAGTGATGAGGAAGTGCCCTGTTCCCCCAGGCTGCCCAGCCACACCCTTTGCACAGGGCAGAGCTGCAGCCCTTGCTCGGCCGCCCCGTGTGGCACAACAGCAGAGCTGGGCATGGCTGGGGCGGCGTCATTTCCTCATCAGAGAAAGGCAAGCTGAGATTTATCCAGTTATTAAAAGCTTCACCTGACAAGGGAATGGCTTACTGGCCTTTAGGTCAGCCTTAAGAAGCATAAACGCTTCACCCTTAATCTTACCTCACTAAATTTACTGAGAATGTAATATTCAAGTCATCTCGCTTCCTTCCCTCGCTCTCCTCTCTTGTCATACAGGTAAAAATCCATTTCTGCTTGTTTTTTGAAGATTGCTTAATGTTTGCAAAGCACCTTGACATTCAAAGTGTTGCATAATAGTTAAATACAGTTTATTAATCAAAGAACTGAGTTTTTCAGGCGCTACTGGTGGAAACATTTGTTTTAATCTATGGCCATTTTTCCTCAGCGCTCCCCAGAATACACCAACTGTCAGTATCTATGCAAGCTCTGCTTAGTCCACATTGAAAATATCCAGGGAGCTCACAAACATATTAAGGAAAAACGTCATAAGAAAAATATAATGGTAAGTTAACAAAATTTTGGCTATTTTTTTTTTTCTTTCTTTTCCTCCTCTGTTTTGTGATTTTATTTTTTAATTTAAATAATTGTTTTTGTTGTTACGTGGTTTGTTTTCTTTGGTCATGTTCATTTAGGTGAAAGTTTGTTTGCTGAGCAGAGATCCACAAATGTCTGTTTTCTGTTTGAGAGGAAGGGCTTGATGATTTGTCCAGGCAGAGAGGAAAGGACATTTTTGGTCATTGCTTCTGAATTAGTGTCTCTGAGTAGTGAGCAGTTCACCTTACTTTTAGTGACAGAATGCAAGGTAACTTAGGTGAGAAATGTATATAAATATATTAAGTTTTTCTGTTTCCTCAAAGTAATGTCGTTGGTAGCAAGACCTCCAGGGACTGGAGGTGGGGTTCGGGATATTGGTTTTTTCAGATTTTTTTTGATTTGTCTGCCTTGTGAAGTTTAGAAGAGTTATAGGAGGGAAGGATTCAGTTCACTCATCATCACCCTGGGTTTATGAATGTGTTTAATATGAGGTACAGTTGTAAGGCTTACAAAGAGAAAACCAGTTCCCTTACCAGATATCACGGTGCTATGGTTTGCTTTAAAGAACTGTTACATGCAAGAAATCCAATAAAAAGTGCACAGATTTTCTTGCTAGCCCATTTTTGTAAATGCTGGTGAAGAGCTACAGATTGTCCAGTATTTTGGATTTTGTGATTTAGATGGTTAAAATTACTCTTTCTGTAACCATTCCCCAAAATTCAGTCAAATTACTTTCTCATGTTTTCATGTACTTCTTGCCATACTTCTGTTTTTCGCTACTGCTCTAATTCTAAAACGTGTGCAAATCATCACCTGAAAGACTCCAAATGCCATAAATCTATTAAATCTCAGAATGTAACATTTTTACATTATGGTCAGTGATTATTTGTAAAGGATTCTGGTTATCTTACTGTCTCCTAAATTGCATCACGCTTAAAAAAATGAGCTAGCCTTACGATTGCTCTATAAACACTTTCTTACCAAGCTTTTCATCTGGGCATGAAGATGAGAATTGAGCAATGAGATTTTTTTAGCTCTGAATGGAATTCTGGAGGACAGGGAGCAGTTTCACTTGTTAGCACTTACCCCAGATAGCTTTATCTTGTGTGAAACATTATGGTGATACCTGTGCAACTGTCTAAATGTTACTTCATGAAATGCTCCTATATACAGCTCTTAAGAGATACAGGACATTCAAATAATCTTAGCAGCATCTTTGGTTTCCCAACTCAAGAAAAATCTTAAAGCAGTGACATAAAACAACCCCATAGCCCTTTAAAAATGCTCATAATCTTTTTTTACACTAAATTTGTTCAGATAAGAACAGAAGAGTTGAGAGATACAGCCTAGAACTCACTAGACAAACATTTCCATACTGTACTGTGTTTTCTTAGTGCGTAAATATTTTAGGGTTATTATTTATCTCAGTCATACCTTTCATGTAGTTGATGAATTCATGAAAAAAGGGGTTGTTGTACTTAGTCCCAAAATGGCTTGAGTCCCAAATGACTTGATGCATCTGACTTGTTCTTGCTGTTGGATTGGGTGCACTAAATCCAGTACTTTCAGGCACCAGGTGTTTAAGCGGTAATGGGACTCAACTTACAAAATTTTCTTGGAGCTGGGAATACTTTTTCTGCCTCTGATATCTTTCCTTCAAGTACAATCCACTCTGAAAAAATCCATATGACTTTTCCAGCTCAGTTACTTTTATTATGTAGGAACAATTGCAGCTTTTTATTTTCTTGGATGAATTCTGCTTCAGAACTGTCAGAAAATGTGGTTCAGGAGTGGAATACAGAAGATTTCCTCCCCAGCTGCCAGCTGTGAAACAGCATTCTCTGTTTTAAGCACTGAGCATCTGCTGTTATTCCTGGGAGCCACACTGCTGTATTTGCCAGTTAGGCCAAGCAGAGTTCCTGCCTTTGGAAGAAGTGTTTGGTCAGGACACCATGTAAATAGAGTAACACAAACAGCAAACATTGTGTTCCAATATCATACGATAGTAAGAGATAATATTTTTCTCTTAAAATACCGGTTTTTACTTATATCATCCACCAATTATTCAGGAAAAGCAAGAAGAAAATGAGCTGCGGGCACTCCCACCGCCCTCGTCTGCACAGTTGGCTGCTCTGAGTTTCACACTCATCGAGGCAGCAAATGAACAAGGCATCTCAGATGAGGACTTCAGAATTCGGCAAGAAATTGTGAACGAGATGGAGAAAATTATTCAACAGCCCTTACCAGGTATTCATAGTGTTCTCCGTTTGCTTTAGGTGAAAATTTTTCATTATTTTTACGTGTGATTTTATTTTTACCTTCATTAATGGTGAATGACTGCATTTGAGGTTAAGTTATCTTAATATTATACAATATTACTATATCCAGACTTTTTAATACAGGCTGGGAGTTGATTTTAAAAGAATTAACAAATTACAAAAAGAGGAAAACATGGTTGTGGTTATTTGTCCTTCTTTCTGATGCGTTTATTGATCCTCTTTAAAGTGGTGGGATAATATAATAGGAAGGATAATATTTGGCATTTGCTTCTTTGCATTGATTTCCCATCATCTCCTATAGTTAATACACTGGGAGTTTGAAATCAGATTTTTGGAGCTGCAGTCATGTTGACTCTGTGCTAACAGTGGTTTGGTGTTCAGCGCATCTGAACAGAAGAAAATATTAATCTCATTGCCAAAAAAAAGTTTCCAATTTTTAATTTCATCTATATTGAAATGGGTATTGTTCTATACTGTCCTTTTGTTTTAGAAATACCTTTTTTTTGCCTTTGCACTATAAAAATACAACAGTAAGAAAGATTTTGTTATCTGCAGGATGATCAGCTTTAATTTTAGGTGCTCTGTGAAGAATATGCTTGAGCATAAGGTGCTGAAGAGAGCAGGGGTTTGTAGGGTGGAGGTTTGCTCATCTGTTTGCTCTATAATAAGTGACTCCTAGTGCAAACTTCTGTTCTGGCACTCTAGTGAGTTTTCCACTGATAGTGGGAAGCATAAGACAAAGCTTTTTCATGTAACATTTTTACATAAATACTCAGGAAAATTGTTGTTACTTGTCTGGCTTACTTGTTTGGACTGATGAGCTTCTGTGGAGGTGTAGGAGTTGTGGAAGGGGAGTCTGTAATAGTAAATGACAGTTTGTTATTCTCCTTTTCAAAGCCAGCTATGTTTTAGTGAATGTGTTTTCCTAAGTTGTAAATTAGGAAAAATTGAATTCATGCACTGTGTAAAAAACATCTGATCTTCTGGCATGATTTTCTCTTGAGCTCACATTAGAACTATGCAAAAATTCTTACTCCTATGAAAAGCTGTGGAAGAAATTGCAAATTATTATTATTAACCATACAGACTTTCATTCTGAGAGGGCTGGTTTCTAAGCAGTGAAAATAGGCTTGAAGCTATGTATGTGTAAGATCTATTTTCTCTTTTAAGAGTAATTTTGTTGATGTTTCTGATGGAGTGAGTTTGGTCAGAACACACATAAAGGAAGATGTACAAGAAAAACCCTCTTTGCAGTGAGGCTGGTTGAACCCTGCACAGGTTGTCTGGAGAGATTGTGGACTCTCCATCCTTGTTGATTTTGAAAACCCAGCGGGACACAGGTCTGAGCAGCCTGCCCTGGGTGACCCTGCTTGAGCAGGGTGGTGGATTTGGGAAGGATTGAGAGCGCTCTCATTTTTCAGCTGATTTAAATATGGGGGACCCTAATATTTATTACAGGAAAGTTTTCATTGCAAAAATGATATCATGAATTGGGATAAACTATGGAATGGAATGGCATTTCTCATATTATTGCTGAGTAGGTACTTCCTAGTTAGTTTAGATCTGTTCTGCACCTTTGCAGGTAACTGTATTAACTAAAACACTGAATGGACACTGAACTCTGTGCCTTGGATTGTATTGAAGTTATGTTTTATGTGCATGTTTTGTAATGAACTGTGTGTTGGAACTTGCTGATGAAATCAACAGATTGGTGCCTCATACAAAAGTCTGTGAGGCAGCAAAGAATTTTATAATTGGCTAAGTGCTGCAGTGAAATCAAGCTGCAGTTAACAAAAGCTGTTATATAAAATCCTACACTGAGATGGTGACAATTATTGTTACTTCATGTTTAATTTTTTATTAAAAACAAACAGAACTAAAGCTGCATTGCAAAAAATCTTCAAAACAGCTTGGAAAATGTCAGACATTTGGTGGTTACAGTATTTGAATTACTTGTTTTCCTGTGATGCTGTGTTATGGAAATGCCTGCGCTTTACAGGAGTGAGAAAGGGGTTCAATACTCATTAATCTGACAGTGCCACTTGTGAGGTGCAGTACCTGAAGCAAGGTATGCATCATCCACTAAAGAAAAATTTATTTACTAGCAGTTAAATAATTATGTTTCTCTCTCTCTCCAGACTGTTCCCTGAGGATGTATGGCTCCTGTTTAACTAGATTTGCTTTTAAGACCAGCGATGTTAACATTGATATCAAATTCCCCCCTAAGGTGTGTAGATACTATCTTATATTAACTAAGACTGTTTTTTAAATCAAGGCCATCCACATTTATTTCTATTCCATTGATTTCATCTTCTCTTGAGGCACATGGTGTTAGAATAGCACAAAGTATCTAATCTTTGATTTGATGTCGGCTGTGCTGTGGAGGAAGTGTTCATTTCTCTTTAGATAACTTTAATTCTTGGGTGGTTTTTTTGTTTTGTTTGGACAATCTTATGCTAGGCTTTTTCTAAATTTCCTTTGAGTAAGCACTGAAGCAGTATGAAAATAATTGGCTCTGGATAAGTGTGCTTCCCTGTGCTCATGATTCAGACTCTAAACTCTTGTAGGTTTTGACTCCCCTCCTTTTAAGGTTGAGGCTGAAAGTGACATTTTTTCCTTGTATGGTTTAGTCACTTTCAAGTTTATGGTACGAAATTCCTCCAGAGCAGTATAATTTACCTTTAGATATAAAGTTGTTGGTTCATGTTTAGTGTGTGATATTAGCAGATATTCTTGATAGAGACTCAGCTGGTGCACTTGCCTGTATTTTAAAATTATAACCTTTAAAACCCTTGGGAAGGCCCTGACATTAAATACTTTATTGCTGTCCATTTCTAGTAGTATACATTGGCATTAAATTAGTTGAACATGGGGCAAGTGTTTTTATTTACCCTTATGGAGTCTGTTAATGCAGAACTAGAATAGAAGTGTTGACGAAAAAAGCTGTAGGCTACAAGAAAGCTGCCTGCTAGGTTTACTGGTACCTGATTTCATGGTGTAGACAGGGACAGGTAACTTTTTCATTAATACTGACATATGATTTCACTTTTTTGAAGGACACAGAGTTACTAGTTGTGCAACCCAAGCATTTTTAAATGAAATGTAAAATAAAATACTAGTCTCGATAGTGTAACCTGCTCTAATTCTGTCACTGTAGATGAGCCAACCAGATGTTCTGATCCAGGTGCTTGAGATCTTGAAGAACAGCGGTGAGTTTTAGTTGCATCTCATTTCTACTTAACATTCCATCTGCTGCTTCGTTGTTTTTATGCTCAATTTTTCTGTAAACTTAGAGAAATTGATTAGTTTGGAACCAAAATATCTGAGCTATTTTTATGAATGTGATTTTTATGAACACCAGTGCTTGTGTGAACGAGAGTGAGAAGCTGCAGCAAGAGAATGGCAGCCCCATTAGTCCAGTTCAGATTGCAGAAGTTGGGGCAGTAGTGTTCTGTCAGGAGCACAGCCTGGCTGTGTGATCCTGGTGGTAAGCATCAAAAGTAACCAGAAAATATTGGTACTGGTTTGCTATGCAGCACTTAATTTGAGTTGCTCTGAAAAATCATGGTATAAATATAATAATTTTAAAGACAGAAAACGGTAAAAAACTTTGAAACAGAATGTGTTTTTTTTTTCTCGTTGCTCAGCTGTCTACTCAGATGTGGAGTCAGATTTCCATGCCAAAGTTCCTGTTGTCTTTTGCAAAGATGTTAAAAGGTATGTATGACTGACAAAGATTTTTAATGAGCTGCTGTGCTTGTTCATAGCAGCTGCTTGCCTGCACTGCTGACAAGAAGTATTACTGTAACATTCAGCTAACATTTGTATTAAAAGGAAACTGCTCATACACGGAAATATAATCTAGAAAGAAAGCTACTTTTCTTGTTGTTGCTATACAGAACTCACTGGTTGTAGGAGTTTGAAAAAGTTCTTTTAGTTAACTGGGGGAAAAGTGGAGTGGTTTTCAGTCATTTAAAATTTTTGCCAGCAGTTTAAGCCAAGGCTTTAAAAACATTTTACAAGATACACATTACCAGAAAGGACACATCATCTGACAGTGTCAGTAAATTCCTAAGAGGTAGCAACCTCCAGAATGAAGCATGATTGCTTGACTGGCCAGAGGTATGGACTGAAACTCTGGGGAAGTAAATGCAACAAGAGTAGGCTTGTCTTTTCCTGTGTTTGTAACAGAATAGAAATAATTATTCTGAGAAGCTAGAAGAAAGTTTTTAGACAAGCTGTTTTGTGGGTTTACCAACTCCTAATATGCAGCACGTCTGGAGTATTAGTTAACTTACTTGTTTAAGTGTTTGGAATGTAGACGATATACTTGGCAGTTGAATTGTGTAAGAGAACATAATTAACGGCAGAACTTAAAGCAAAGTCTTAACTCTGTTTTGTATTTTTGGCTATAACGAACTTCTGTTTCTAGATGCGACTGATGATTTAATAGTAAAGAAGATATAATTATATTCTGTAGCTTTTGTTTAAAAAATTCAGCTTCTTGCATAGGGAGACACTGATGGATGTTCTTATTATGTTGGGTGTGGTGCCCCACCTCCCCCGTGCTGCAAGCATCATCTGTATCGCAAAGTGATAACCCTTTATCCGTTCTGCATTTGTGATTGCAGTGGTTTGACATGTAAAGTAAGTGCTAGGAATGACGTGGCTTGCCTTACAACTGACCTGCTGGCTGCGCTTGGGAAACTGGAGCCTGTCCTGATTCCCCTGGTGTTGGCTTTCCGCTACTGGGCTAGAGTAAGTTATTTAATTATCCCCAATACTTCTTTTTAAGCACTGTGTACAATGTAGTCGATGATACACCATGAATATGTTTTTAGAAAAGATTTCATGCCACTACTTCACCCCACCTCCATACATGAGATGCCACTGTACAATAACACATTTCGGTGTGGACTGAAATTCTAGACAGAATCATAAATATGTCCCACAATCACAAAATGTGGTGGAACTGAAAACAGTAAAATATGATAAGATAGTATTCCTTAAAGCACTGTATGAATTGCTACAGTTTGTACTTTGTCTGTACGTGGCATGGCATGACTACTGCAGTTTCTGAGAGACAGGATTTTCTGTTTCATTCTTGTATGTTTCTGACATTTCTTTAGTATTTGTCTTTCTGTAATAGATTGTAAACTAAAATTCTGTAGTTAGATCAGAAAAGTAATTACTTCTTCTCTTACAGCTCTGTCACATTGACTGTCAGGCTGAAGGTGGGATTCCCTCATATTCCTTTGCCTTAATGGTGATATTTTTTCTTCAGCAAAGAAAACCCCGTATTTTACCGTCCTATTTGGGCAATTGGGTAAGTGATTTGGTAATATAGTAACCTTATTGTTAAAAACTGTTGGCATTATTTCTGTGTTCTGCCACCTCATAAAAATGCAGAATTTGATTGCTGAAGAAAATGATAAATAAAATGCATTGGTACTTAATCCTCACACAGATGATACTTGATGATTCTGAAGACTTTTTTAAAAGGCACTTGTAGTAGGCTATATAGTTGTGTTGTCTGTGTTCTGGAGAAAAAGCAATTATTTTCTTCTTTATTTCTCTGAATTTCCTCTGACATCTGTTAATCTTGAGGGGTATGAATACCACAGTAGTCAGTGTTACATTTGCTGAAAACCTGTGGTTGTATGTATTATATACAGTCTTGTTTCAGAGCCACTTTAATTGTTGTTAGATTGAAGGCTTTGATTCGAAGAGGCCAGATGACCACCAGCTGAAAGGGGTGGAAGATGAAGAATTTGTACGGTGGGAGTACAAACCACCCACAAATGGTGCAGCAAAAAACTCTGTTGGAGCAGAAAGCAAAGCTAAAGTTGAACAACAGAAAGGTGGTGGCAAGAAGGCAGCAAGCTCAGAAGTGGACACCCAAAGTAATGCGAAAGAGAAACATGGGATTGTAAGTCATGGCTTCGTTTCACTGAGAACCATTCACTATCTCTCATCCCTATTTTTTTATTTTTAAACATTGATGTGGGATGGAATCAGGACAAAAGAAGGGGGAATATTCATTTCTTGTTGCGGCTGAGCATTCTTGTCCGTGTTTTTCAGTCCCTCTTAGCATTCAAAACCCCTCACCAAGTTTCACTGGGGCAACTGTGGTTGGAACTTCTGAAGTTTTACACACTGGAATTTGCTTTGGAGGAATATGTCATCAGCATACGGGTACAAGAGCTCTTAACCAGAGAGAATAAAAACTGGCCTAAGAGGCGAATAGCCATTGAAGGTAGGCTGATCCCTTCCCAGTTCTGTAGTCATCCTGCATTAGCATCTTTATTTGCTTAACTTACAAATCTGTTACAAGCATCTGGACAATGAGTTTTCTAAATGTATATTTTGTCAGCTGCTTAGTCTCTTTAAAGACAAGTTTTCTCTGTCTAAAGAGCAGGGAAAGTCACTGAGTTACAGAGCAAGGTATGGCATTCTGAATTGGCCTTAAGAATAGAGAAATTGGGTATTTGAGAAAGGCTGAGAAACCATGTAAGGTGATATTTTATAAAGGCATGAATAATGACTTCTGAACACTTTCTAGAGATGTTGCTGAAATGGCTTATCTGTAACACTTGAGGCGATGGAGAGGACAAAGAGAATCATACAGACAGAGAATGAGGTACAGAGGTACATTGAAGGATGAGTCAATAAGATACTAGAAGAGAAAAGTAAAACAGAAAAACAAGCAATGAATTCTTGAGGCACAGGTTGAGTAGTGGGACTTGAGATCACTCCTGTGACTTTAATTTCCTCTCCCAAATCTTTTCTTCAATCACTTTTAACTAGAGTTTAGGAAATGTAGGGAAGTGTTTATTCAACATGTGAGTTGTGAGATGACAGGACAAATCACTGAGGAAGAAATGAGAAATAATATTAAAAAACCAGATTGCATTCTGGTTCTGACAGCTGCAGTTGTTGGGCTATTTGTGTTGTTGTTTGCTTTATGTTTTTTTACTTTTCATCTATGCCTTTTTTTTTTTCTTAATGTTAAGTTTGTAGCTGATATTATGAAGTAACAGAATCTCAGTTTGGTACTGTCTTCCAGGCAAACTTATAGCAACTATGCAGGAGCTCTTTTTGCTTGGAAAACATGTTTGATCTAGAAATCGTTAGGAAGGACTAAGAATGGATCCTGGTGAGATTGGTTCATACAATCCTTACATCCTTAATGTTACTCTTAGACAAATGAATTTCTTAAGGGAAATAAAAATCCTTCTTCAGTGGAGGAAAAAAGGTTCTGGCAGGCCTCTATTTATTTTGCCTTTGTATGTTTATTTTGATTTCTAGTTTAGAAATTGACCATAATATAATGGTGCCATATACCCCTGGTTTTCTTTTTGAGTAACAGTATTTAGAATGGTTTATGACGGTCAGCCATTCATGGCTGCACTTGGGTGTGTTTTGTATGGAAAAATTCTGAAAAAACTTGTGGGTCTTACATTCCCTAAGTATATCCAAATACAATTCTGGATTATAATATAAGAATCTCTTTTTAACTGCCATATAGCTACTTAGCGATTTCATCTGCTTCGTGAAATGCAGAAGTTAAAGATTACTAATTAAATTGTTCTTTTTCTTCCTAGATCCTTTTGCACTAAAGAGGAATGTTGCACGAAGTCTAAATAGCCAGATGGTATTTGAGTACATCCTGGAGCGATTTAGGACAGCATATAAATATTTTGCATGTCCACAAAGTAAAGATGGGATTAAATCCAAGCCAGATACCAAGAAAAAAGAGAAAGGGAAAATGAATAATAAGAAATGCACGAGAGCTGAGGAGCCTGTAGCAAACTGTTGCCTTCCACAAGGGGAAAATGCTATAGATAAACAAGATATAGGAAGCGGGTGTAACATACCAGAGAATGAAGTTGAATGTAATAACGTGGTAGAAGCTGTAGCCAAAAGATGTACTTCCCAGAACATGGACTCTTTGCTGCTTTCAACATTGGACTCTAGCTATGATGAAGATAAGGAAGAAGCTTTATCCCTTATTTCTAATGAATGCTGTGAATTAAAGGAAAAATCACCTAAAGAGAGGGATGATTTAGAAATTTCAGTGTGTCTACCTGAGGCTGAGCTCAGCCACCACTGTAACTGCAGTGCACATCAGCCTGATGACACAAATTCCAGTAATGAGTTTTCTGATGCTGAAAGTAGGCAGAGTTTGGTAACGGAGTCGTCTCCGCAGACGAAGTGCACTGGCACCCCAGCTACCTCGCCCAGCTGCAAAGCAGTGCTGGAAACCCATGATCTCAAAGAGGAAGGCAGACTCTCAACAGAAGAAATGCATTATGTGTTTGATAAGTTTATTTTTACTTCAGGAAAGGTAAGCAGTGCTGGTCACGTATCACTGGGCCATTACTTTTAAGTCACTAAAACGAAGGGTGGATGGATGGCGCGGTTCTGCCGGTGATTGTTTCAGTCTGTGTTATGGGTGGTAGCTCTGGCCTCTGTAGAGTACCTGTTATTCAGGACTGGAAACACCACCCTGTGTGACATTTGGATTAGATGGTTTGTTCCCCCATCTTATGCAAAGCTTTTTGATTTCCACACACACAAAAAAAATGATGGATGTTGGTTTTTTTTTGTTATTTCTCCCCACTCTCCCCTACTTTCTTGTAGAATTTCCAGGTGCTTTTAGGCACCGTGAGAACTAAATGCAGCTTGTTGAGAGGTGTTCTGTTGTTCATATGTTAAATGTTCTTGGTTGCTTGGAAATCTGCTGAACTGTGTTAAAAGGAGAATTACATTTGTGCACTTTTTTTCCCCCAAAAAAGCCACCAACTATAGTATGCAGCATCTGCAAACGGGATGGACATTCCAAAAATGATTGCCCAGAGGATTTCAAGAAAATTGATCTAAAACCACTACCACCAATGACAGACAGATTTCGGGAAATACTCGATATAGTGTGTAAAAGATGTTTCGGTAAGTTCAAAAAGTGCTTATACCCCACTGTATACTGTGATCTGTAACCTGGAAAAATTAAATACTCTAGGATTAAATGACTTATTTACAATTATTTACAATTCAGTAGGAAGAAGCTCTTCCAGGTGCCCTAGGCTACAAATGGCATATAATTACGCCAGCAAAATGTTTTAAATTTCAGATTATCTGTGGTTGTGGTATGTTATAACAGATTTCAGAAACTGATGTTACATGGGATTTATCCCTGTTTATGAAAAGCTACTGGTGTTCCCAGGAACCAGGCTCTGGGTAAAACTAGTTTTTCTACTTGTCAAATTCTATGGCATCTTTTGGGTGTGCTGCAGTGGGTTAACCTTGGCTGGATGCCAGGTGCCCACCAAGCCACTCTGTGGTAGAAAAATTGGATGTATTGAAATAAAATCCTGAAGACTTTAATGATATAGAAAGAAAACCGCAGATTTAAGCAAAGCAAATGTAATAAAAAAACCTCCATCCAATCTTCTAATTAGTTGAAAAAGATCTTTAAGGTGCTGAATGTCACATCTAACTGTGTTTTAATTTGTTTCTGCTTAGATGAATTATCCCCTCCTTTATCTGAGCAACAAAACAGAGAACAAATACTGGCAAGTTTGGAGAGATTTATTCGAAAAGAATATAATGGTATGTAACAGTGGGTAGTGATCCTTCAGAATGCTTTCTTCAGTCATGTTGTACAGAGCATAAAGATGTGGTTTGTCTCATTTTATTTTCCTTGCTTGAAGCAGTGGCATCTCTTTTCCCTCCTTATGTAAAGCTGTCTTGCAGACTTCGACACTGAACATCCCTTCATGCTATTCCATGGAAACGTCCCTAGAGTGGCAGAAGAGCTGCCAGAGTAGTAATGCAAACACAGGACTGCTCCAGTCAGGCCAGAAAAAAAGTTTAGTTGGGTTTAGTGTTAGCTTTGGTTGTGGGCCAAGGACTTTTGTTGCTTAGTCACCAGTGCTTGAGTATCTTAGAAATATTAATGAGTTTATCTTCACATCCCTTATGTAAAACAAGCAGAAGTGTCTTATTACAGTGATGGAAGTCAAGGCACAGAATGATATTTTGTAGGTGGTGTAAAACAGTGCTAGAGCCAGGTACCAAACCCAGGTCTCCTAAATTCCAGTCCATGGAGGGCCATCCCTTCTGCTGTAGCTGACCTGTCATCAAGGAATTGGGAAATCCAGTCCATCGACTGGCTGCAGCTGAGGGTTGAGACCTGTTACAAAGCCTTGAAAAACTTAATGTTTCTGATTCTATTAAAGTTTAGGAATTTTTGTGAAAAATTGTGAATAGGTGTTAGTTCTATTTTCCTAGCACTAGTATCAGTTGAACAGATAAATGTATTCTTTGCAGTTAGGGAAGAATTTGTTTTAACTACATAATTTTACTTTCCAAGAATGAAAATAATATTGTGTTTCAAACAAAAATGTAAACAAAGCAATTGGGAAAGAATGTTTCATAAAGTATTGTAATCTTACTTGCTTGTGTCTTCTTGCAGAGTATGTTACAATTACAAAAACTCATTGACCAAATTTACCTGGTCACAGGAAAAATATGCAACCTAGATGAACTCTGAATGGAACCAGAAATATTGCTTTGGCTACTCTAGGAGTAGCTCTGTCTTATCTGTGGGGTAAAGCTGTGCTGGTGACTGCACATTGTTTTGATTTATTTAAAGCAGGAAAGTGCAGTCGCATACCACAAAATACTGCACCACATGTAGAGATGCCATTTAATGATTAGAGTAACTGTAACATACCTCAGTTATAAAAAATTGCATAAAGTAAGTCTTTATCCTGCCTTACTTTCTATAAATAATTTCTGAAGTATTGTGCTTCCTCCTTTATCAAAGCTGAAGTCTTTGAAGTGACACTGTGAGCTCTCTCTTTCAGCTCATTTTTATGGGCAGTTTTATGTACATGACAGTTAAGCAATATTTCATACTAAGCACTTACCATTCAACTGTAAAGGAGTTTACCTTTTCCTTGTCTATTCTTTTGATCAGACAAAGCCAGGCTTTGCTTGTTTGGTTCCTCAAAGAATGGATTTGGATTTCGGGACAGTGATCTAGATATCTGCATGACATTGGAAGGTCATGAAAATGCAGAGGTAAGAGCTTTGAAATTGATAAAATCTGCTACTTTAAATTCAAGGATTCTTTAAGGTTTTTTAATTTAGTTAAGATTTCTGTACACAGGAAAGGTAGGATTTGCTAGGTGCACACAGGCTTGTTGCATTCTGCACAATTGAAGGAAGATATTTTACTTTTAATGCCTTATAGACACACAGTGTACTACAGATGTCCACACAGAGCATATGAGTTCATGTAAATTCATGTGCTGGCTTAATGCTTGCTCCTCTTTGTACACAGACTTTTCATCTATGAAATACGTGTGATAGTAGATGTGCTTGTTGAAATAGGATCCATATTTTAACGTCTGAAGCTGTGATATTTGTTTTTCCTAGAAATTAAACTGTAAAGAAATAATAGAAGGTTTGGCAAAAGTTCTTAAGAAGCATCCAGGTAGGTGCTTTAAATTATTATTTGTTTCGCAGTTAGATTTGCTATAAATGTTGTTAATGGAAATGTTTTATGTACTAAAGTGTTGCTTCCCCAGGTTTGAGAAACATCTTGCCTATAACAACAGCCAAAGTGCCTATA
>WEIT01000123.1:43910-59445 GCA_013389985.1 Dryoscopus gambensis
TTTTTATAAAACCTTCCACTGTATGATGTTAAGTATTGCAGAAAACTGCAAATTTGACTGTAAAACCCAGAAACAGCTCTAGGAACTTCAATGATTCTTCATGTAGCTAAAGAAGACAGATCCAAAAGATGTTACCTTCTATTTATTTTTCCACTTCGTGGAGATAATAAGGATTGCTGCTTAAGCAAGGAAAAGGATGATGATTGACTTTTTTTTTTTTAACTGTTGACCTTTAAAATTTACATAGTGAGTCAGGTGAGGAATGTGTTCATGCAGTATCATTTTGGAGAAAATACAGCTCTGTGCTACAGGGTCCGGTCACTGATGTATAAGAGACTACTGGTTTTTTAATAGGAGCAAATAAAATACTGTAATTAGTATTTGTAAGATCAACTTAGAAAGGTATTTTCTAAAAGAGTTCAGAGGACTCTTCTCCCAGTGGCTTTGAACAGAAATGGAGTTTCTAAAGGATTTAAAAAATCTTTTGAAAGCTTCTGTTTCCTCTCATCCTTACATATATTCTTTTTCCATTTGCTTGCTTTATCTGTGTTGTTCTTCTGAGTTTGTACCTCCATTTCAGTCTTTCGGGCAAGACAGTACTTTCACAATATTTCTGATGCTCAGGGGCTATAAACTGTGGGCTTTGTAAACTTTTGTGCTGACACACATCAGAACTGCAGCTGTCCTGAGCAAATTCCGGGGGAGGGGAGTGCTCCAGGTCAGTCTGCAGATGCTCCATCTGTTTCCCACCTGAGCTGTGCTCTGTCTAAAGGGATGTAATCATGTCACCTGGGAAGGGACATCGGCTGCTTTGGAAAGCACACAAGCAGTGACTCAGGTACCAAAATAGATCCTATGCAAAAAATTGCCCTCTGAAGAGCCTTTGGGGAGGCAAAAGGTGGGCAGCAGGCTGGAGCCTGGATAAGCTGTTCTGCAAATTCAGCCTCTGTCCCTGAGACCAAATAGCCCTTTTTAGTCTCAACTGCTTCATATCTCTGAAAAAGCTGCCATTATCTAGGGGAAGAAAAGGACCAGGTATAATCTCAGTAGTAGGAACATTCAGGGAGCAATAAGAGATGAAAGCTGACAATTTTGCTTTCATTTCTCAGTCTTTTAAGTGAATGGTTTATATATTTTATCTGTCTGATGTGTTTTGATAGGAATACTTTTTTGACTCAAAAGTGCTGACAGATGGGGAGTTGGCACCCAATGACAGATGTTGTCGTGTCTGTGGAAAAATTGGGCACTACATGAAAGACTGTCCAAAGAGGAGGAGGTAAGTAATACACAAAGCTATTGTGAAATCTTTGAGGTTAAATCATGAGGGATTTGGGTATTTGAAGATTTAATGGAAATGAGAAAATTGCTAAATTGCAGAGAAAATCAGAGCTTCGTATCTGATCCTCAATTTCCCCATCCTATTTTTGCTTTTCTTAAGACAGTTTCTGATCATCTCTTTAAATCTTAAGTGTTTATGGAAGCACACACAGAGTAAAATCAACAGTCTATAGTATGCTCATATGTAGTTAAGCTTAACTTAAAACTTAGATCACTAAATTATCTTTTTATAGTATAAATTCAGATGGAGAACATACTACCTGGCTGCAAAATTTATCATGTGTTAAAATGGATTTCCTGTAGTGATCATGTTCAGAAGACATTACTGAATTTGAATTGTTCTGTAGATCTGATAACGTACATCTGCAAGGCAGGTAAAAGTTCACTTATTAAACTCTAGGATTGGTTAAAATGTAAATAGTTAAGGTGCATTTCTGTAAATTACTAGTGCCAGTCACCTGGTGATCTCGCACTTGTACATTAATTTCACTTAGGAATTTTGGGTCCGGGACTCTTGCAAAAGGAGTCCCTGGTATGTGCAGGTCAGTCTCTCCAAAGAGTTTAGCAGGAATTGACAGAGAATGCGCACTCCTCACTTTTTACAGCTTTGCCTATTTAATGACCCACTCAGCCTAGGTTATCTGACTCCTCCTAAAGCCTATTGAAGCCCTCAGAATGCAAATTAATCTGGGCTTTTTCATGTACTCCTTATGTTTGGTTGTGTGCTCCGTAATTCTTCAAAGGATTCTTGGTCTCTTCCTGCTACAAAATCTTTATTTACAGCCTTTTGTTCAGTCAGCAGAGTTCAAGATACATGAAAGTGCACTGGAATCCTGTGGTCACAGGTGGACTATTTCTTTCAGATGCTCTCTGTACAAGTACTAGCACATGGAATTGCATCACCTCTTTCCCTACATCTGCCTCAGGAAAAGAAGTTGTGATCTGCTCTTCACACAAACTGCTACTACAGCACAGCCACACAGAATCTCTCTCAGATTGTATATACGGCTCACAAAATAATACTAATATTTAACAATCCTACAGATATCTTGTGGAAAAAGACCTTTACTTCTTGTCTTGGTTCCTGATCACTAGTTCTCCTGCTGTATTAGAACTGAGTGTTTGAAAGAGCCTTGGTGCTTTGCTGCCCATCCTGTGTGGATGTGCACTGACAGAAATGTGCCCTCTCCAGCGGGGGGGAGGTTGTATGAACGAGCTGCAGCTCACTTGTTTTGGGTATATTCTGACTCAGTGGGGATGCTGCATAGAACTGCTCCCCAGCTGCCTGGTGGGCTCAGCCTGCTTAACTGCAGGCATAGTTCTGCTCTAATACAGTGAGACAGCTTTTGGACCAGTCTGGGGAGCTTCTAAGTTCTTAAAATTTATACAGGCTGTTAACCAGCCCAGAATCTGAAAGTGTTCTTTGGGATTCCTGAGATATCTGTGTTCTGGTACACCTGTTGGTTATGTAACCATTTCCTTTGAACATAACAGTACAACAATTCTACAGAGATGATGTGTTTGTGTGTGTGTGGTTTTGTGATACTGCTAATAAAAATTATTGTTCAGGTTGAAGAAAAAGGAGAATGAGAAAGATGATGAAAAAGAGGTGAAAGAAGATGACAGAGAAACAAGAGAGAAAAGGTGTTTCATCTGTGGGGATGTGGGTCATGTTAGGAGAGATTGTCCTGAATTCAAACAAACCCGTCAGAGAAATAATAGTGTGCCAGGTAAGTTAGTTTATGTGTTAGGATAATTTGAAAGCTCTGAGATCCGTTTTTTTTAGGTTTCTGTACAGACTTGGTAATTATCTTCCAAAAAAAAATCCTGCAAGTAATGTTTCAGTTATTGCAAATCCAGCTTTTAGTCTGTGTTGCTTTTCTTCAAGGGGAGTAATGCCTCCTGAAGTACAGTCTTTGCATGGGTGGTAAAAATGTACTCAGCAGTAAGTACAGTGTACTGCAGGGTATTGCATTATTTGCCTTCCACTCACAATGGGTGCACTTAGAAGTAGTAATAGTAATAATAATTGAATGAATTTCCTCTTCCAAATGTTTCTCAAATGTTAGCTAAACCTCCATCATCTGTGAGAGGTAAGTAAATGTATTTTCAGCAAAAATCAGCGGTCTTTCAGTAACACTTCAAAAAAAGCATACAGATGAATTAGGCTAGATCCAGCTTTCAAATTACTGATAGTACTTAGAGAAGATTAATTACAAACCCATTGAAATCAGGCCCTTAGGTGCCTCTGGTAATTGAAAAAGGAGAGAAAGCATTCATAAATTAACTTCAGAGAGAACCTTGCTTCTGTGTTCTGTTATCCTTTAGTCTTTTTTTTAGTTTCCTTTCTTTGCCCAGAAGTTTCTGCTGTCACTATTGCTATGTAAAGTTTCCACTGCTATTTAAACAGTTTCCACTGTTTACAGCAGTAATGTGGAAACCTATATAAAGTAGAGCTCCAGCCTGATAGCAGAGTGAACCTTGTTCCTGCTAGACTTTGTTTTACTCAAAAATAGATATTGTGTTTAGCTCCTATACCTATTAATGTTGTGTGCTGCCAGTAGAGGGAAAAGTTTCCACTTAAAGGAGAGGAGAGGTTAAAATGATTTACCTACTGTGTGTCACAGGAGAATTAAGGTATTGCTGACTCCCAGTTCTGCTCATTATTCTGTCACCTTTGTGGGTTTTATTAACGTTTCTGTTCCTTGGTCAGGCACGCAGCTGGTCCGGAGCATGGTAAATTCCCAGCTGGTGGCTGTGGGCCAGCAGCAGGTGGAGCGACCCCTGCGCACCAGGCAGTCATCAGAATGTGTAAGTTCTGTCAGGGGGGGACTGCAGGGAGCAAAGCTGTAGCAAACCAGCCATGCTGGGAACAGGTTTGCACAGTTTTTTTCTCAACAGATTCTGGACTTGATAATGACAACGTTGCACTCTGCCAGTTAGTGAAACTTTGATTTATGATGTACTGTGTCTTAGGGAGCATTTATGGTTTTTCAGTATGGAAACCTCATAGTCAAGTTTGGTATGAGATATCTTGCGATACTGAAAGGTCAGATTAAGCTAGGATGCCTTTTGAATTCTCATGGTTCTGGCAGTGTTCTGGAGTTGCTAAGAGAGATAAAGCATAGCTCATTGTTAACATGCTGGAGACTTAGGTTAGTGACAACCATGACTCTTTGTGGTTTAAGAGATCTGTCTTAAGGGAGTGTCATGAACAGACACAGAACACAGCTGAGTCATACTTCAATGAAAGGCCTGCCAAAGCACAGTAGAAGCACAAGCAGAACAATGGGGAAATTTTTGGTAGTTTTAACTTAGAATTTGTTCAAGTCTCTATAGAGCTACATAAAATATGTTTAATTTGCTTCTGAGTGGATATGGTTAGCAGAGGGTATTTGAGCAAATACAACTGTCGGTATTTAATATTTTTGGAGCAGACAGTACAGCAGAAATTAGTTTATTTTGAGCTGTTAGTCTGAGAAGCATGTGCTTGCTAATGAAGCTGGCAAGTAAGCAAATATAGTAATCAGGGCTGCTGATCACTAATGCTCTTTGTTCAGTTTACCACTTTCCTAGCTGATCAGCAAGCACTCCTTGGAATGCTGGCTCCAGTAACAGAGACCTTATGACTTACAGTGTGCTTCTAAAGAGAGGCCGATACAGTCCTAATCTAAGTGAAGGGCTGAACGTGCCGCAGGAGTATTTTTTTTTAGGAGCCGTATTTTTTTGAAGCCAGGGGAATTGGAGCTGAATGTGTGGGTTGACTCAGAGGCAGACACATCATGTGCACATTCTTGTGTCACCTGGATGTCATGGAGTCTCTGTGCCTGGTTGTCATTTGGCCAGGATTTCTTGGTGAATATGTTCTGTCCAGGAATTGTTTGAGAAGAATGGGAAGGGGGAATATTGGTGGAGTAAGAGGGAGGGAATGGGAAGCGGATCTAGGTTGAAGTGTAATATGCCTCCTCTCCTGCTGCTGGCACATCCAGTGCATGCTTGTGGTGGGTTAATATTTGCAGGAATGTTTGTAGTCAGTGCATGTGCTTTATTTTTATAACATCTAAACTGTTAAACCAGTGATCATCTTTCAAATCCCAGGTTTTACCTTCTCTTCCTGGTTTGATAGAAAGGTGTAGGAGGCACTCATACAGGCACAGCTGGAATAGCAGCAGGGAGCACAGACACACAGCACGCTGCTAGAGGGGACACTCTGGCATGGGGAAGTCCTGCAGACACCTCTGGTTATTGGAGACAAGTGACTGCCAGTTTAAATGGACAAGCAATAGTGATAAGTCAGGGATGGTGACAAGCTGCAGAGACCTTTAACTCTGGATGTTCAACAGCAGCTGAGGCTCCTGGAGCTTGGCTGGCTGCTGTAGTCTCTGGAGAGAAGAGTCAGTCTCAGGCAGACAATGAGATCTGAGATTCAGGTCATCCTCTCTGGTTTAGGTACCTGTCTCATTTGAATGTCTCTGGAGGCACTCATTCCATCAGCATCTTGTCTCAGTGCTTAAAACCAGAGTGAGGAATCCAGATACTGGCATTAAATGTTGGCAGATGAACTCAGTAACTCTTCCCAGCCACTCCAGTTCTTGAAGTGCTTCTCTGTTCAGCTGCAATTCCGAACAGATAAAATAGCCTCATGCTTATTTCTGTTGTTGGTGAAAGGGAAAGTTTCGTAAGAGCTGTGCAAAGGATAATTGCTATTACTGTGCCTTTAGCCATGGCCTAACACCAGGATATGAAGGTTGAAACTGGGTTTTTGGAATCGCATTTCTTGTTTAACAGATTTTTAAAAATGGAAGAAATATTAGGGGCTTACTTTGGAATTACTTAAAAAACTGTGCAGTAATAAGAACCATTCTATTTAGAAGTAAGGCAATTAGTTAATGAGATACTGGGCTGTAAATAAGTAGGATAGGGAAGAGACTGATTAAAACTCAGAAACAAGTATGTAAGGAGTCTAATGAAGAGCTTGGGGCTAATGTTTGCTGAGAATGGTGTTTCTGATCATGGGATTGTGCCACATTAACAGACCAAATTATCTGTTGGTGAAAGTCAGTGTCAGTTGAACTGCGCTCACTGAAGCCAGCAGGAACTTGGGTGCAGTGTTTGGGGTGTTGCTGGGGAGTGCTTTGCCGTTTTATGAATAGTCTTAATAGTGTGTGCTTATTAAAGAAAACACCATGAAATAGCCAGTGAACTAATCAGAAATACATTTTTTTTCCTCCAGTCTGATTCGCATCAGTCATCTTATTCTCCACAACCTCAACAATTCCCACAGAATTCCTCTCAGCCAGCCTCCATTAACCAGACTCAGCAACAATCAATATCCCAGTCTAAGCATGTTCCTCAGCCACAGCAGGGTGCACAGCCACCCCATCAGGTCCAGCTGCCTTTGTTTAACTTTCCCCAGTCTCCCCCAGGTCAGTATTCCACCTTGCATAACCTGGGACTACTTCAGATGCACCATCACCACCAAATTCAGCTTCCCAACACTTCTTGGCCTATTCATGGGCCTGTTATTCACTCTGCACCGGGTAACCCTCCTCATTCTACAAATGTTCCATTTTCTATGAGATCTGGCAGCAGCAGCACCACAAATAACCAGAGCAGTGTAAGCTTGAATGATCCCAGTATCATCTTTGCACAGCCTGCTGCCAGGCCCATGGGAATCCCCAGCACTTCTCATGAGGGACACTGGCACAATCCTGTGACTCCAAACTCACTGGTGAACAATGGCACTGTGGGGAATTCAGGTAACTCTTCTCTGTTGTATCAAACCTCTCGCATTTTGTGTACAAGTGTTAAGTGTTACAGGAACAGCTAACTCTTTCAATTTGTTTTATAAAAAAAAAATATGATGCTTAAGAAACCAAATCATGACTTTCATGTGTCTTAAGATTTTCATAGGAAAAAAATTAGAATCGATCACCATAACTTTTAGGCATTAGTCCTATCTGCCATTAATGGCTGTGCAACACTGAGAAATCCTGCATTCAACTGAGAAACCTCCTCATCCCTGTTTGAGTCACTCACATTTCTGTGAATGTGCTGACAAATAACAGATTCCTTATATCAGACAATCATGGAAACATTAAGGTTGGAGAAGACCTCTAAGATCAACACATCATTAGAAAATTTATTAGATAAATGCTGAGGTTGCAACCATGAACTTGGAGACTGGCAGAATTACAGCTGTGCAAGTTGAATACTGTCTCCTCATCTTTAGGACAATAAAATATGATCTTACCCATTCTTTTTTTCTTATGGTTTATCCTGCCACATTTAACTTCCATAATCTTGATGTTGATTCCTAAAAATACATTTTCCTGTAACAAGCGGGCAGCAGCCTCTTGCCTCCTAGCAAAGCCAAGTGCACTGGTATGTTTGAGGCTGAGAAAAAGCAGTGTGTAATGATTAAAGCCCATTCAGGTTTGTCTGCAACATGAACTGTGGCAGCCCCTAAATTTTAACTGTTAACATTTACATCATTAAGCATGGTGATGGTCTTCTGATTTATTCTAAGTGTGTAGGTCCTCCTATGTTTAAAAAAATATACTGCACCATAATACAATATACTGGTGCAGTTGTTCATCACAAGATGAAAATTCTGAATCTCCTGCCCAGCCTTTCTCTGCACTAATAAGGTGATTGTCAGTAACAGGAGATTTTCAGCTGAGGCTACAGCTTTGGATGAGGAATAATTCACCAGTGGGCTTCAAATATATGTTGGGGTGCTGGAGATACATGATTTTCTGTTTAAAGCTTTGTGGGGAATGTATTTTAAAGGATACAGGAACTCCTACCCATGTGTTGTATGTATCTCCAGTGTGCTCTGTTCCTAACTCTCCGTTTCTGATCTTCTCATCTGTCCCCTTCTCCAGCTTTGTCTTTCCCTCAAGCAGCTCCTTCCAGTCCACATCTCCTTACTAAGGCAGTTGCCTTCTTTTAGACAAGCTCCATAAATTCTAATTCATTCTCCATTCTGCCAGGTTTCTTCTGCTGTCAGTCACAGTATTTTTTCTCATCCCTCATCTTCCATCAATTTCCAACCTCATCACACTCCTTTTCCTACTTCTCAATCATAGTAATTTTCCTCTTTGTATTTGAATCAGTTTTATTACCTTTTTGGCTTAGATGCCATTAAGGTGGGTGCACAGCAGAGATGAGCTGTCTCCTGTCTGTTTGAAGCCTGGTTTCTTACTTCCTCAGGACAATTTGAGAACAGTAAGTTTGAGGAAACTTTGTCCTGGCTCACATAACCTTGACGTGGAAGGAGCTACTTTAATTTTCTTTTCAGTAGACAACTGATTAGAAGTAGGATCTCTAGAAGTATCAAGACAGACAACTCTTTTTCATGCATACTTCATGCATATGCTTTGTGTTGTGGGTCCTGCCTCCTTGGATGCTTGATTTCTCATCCTTAGTGTTGCAGTGGTATCAGAATTGTAAATGGAGTAGCTTTACAATTTGTATACTTATTTCCAAAGTTTATATTTTTCTCTCTAAAAATAATTTTTTAAGTCAGTTCAGTGATCTAGATAGCAAGTTTCTTAAGCATGGAAGTATTAGTGGAATTCCAGCGTACATCTGAGAGTTAGTTCTTGCAGTAGGATAATAGCTTTCATGTCACAGCTCTGTCAGTGATAGTGGATGTTGTGTGGGGTCAGATAGTAGTAACATTGTTCAGACCTTGTATTTTTCATCATAAGAAAGACATAGAAGTAGTGAAATCATAGCTCTTGATTTTAATATTGATTCATCCTCTCTCTTCCCAATAATTCTATTATAGTGAATAATGAAGTAATTTAGGTGGTAATTTTTACTGATGTATATTTGAAAAAAAAGAGAAGTAGCACATCAGACAAATCACATTAAGTCCCCTGCAAACTGTTATTTAAGATGTAAATTGTATTTGTGACTTACTGTTTAATTATTTCAACTTGCAATGTGCTTTTCCCTTTCAATTGAAAAATAGATCAGGGTTTCCAAGGACAGTTTGGTAAAATGAACCCTCCTTCTGTCCCTTGGGACCATGGGACCCCTACCCATTTTCCTCTCCTCCGAGGAGCGTGGCCTTACAATATGCCTCAGAACTACATGCAGCAGGGAAATGCCAGCTACCCACCGAACAAACCTTTCTACCCTCAAGGTACTAGAACCAGTATGTGAATCAACAGCTCATGCAACATGTCTCTGTACTGTCTCAAAGGCTTTAAAAGCCAAGGAATCATGTGTCACTCACTAGGCTCCCTGGAACCATAATGAATCCAAGAGTCAAATCAGCGTTTCGGCTTCCTCTGTGGATGAATGAAAATCTCTGTGGGAGGGAAGGGTTAAAAGAAAATTCTGAAATCTGAGCCAGTTTGCAGCCTGTTGCATTTCCAGCTTCTTTTTCCTTGCTGCTGCTGGCTCCCTGTAGAGGTCTCTGCTTCAGTAGAGGTTAAGATGACTGGCCCATGATCATGTTCAGAATATGAAGAAATTTTTGTCCTAATTCACTTTATTTGGCTTTTGTATGTTGCTTTGTGAAATGACTTACATAGATAAAAACTTGCCAGACCATAGCATAATTGAGGTTGGAAGGGCCCTCTGGAGGTTTAGTCCAGCACATCCACAGTCAGAGCAGCACTGACTGCAAAGTTGGGTCAGGTTCAGTTCATCAGGGAACTGTGAATGACTGACTTGATTTCAAATCTGATGTTTATGAAAGGTGAAGGTGTCCAGCATCTGGCAGGATGGGGAAAGGCTGTAGGAAAAAGACCTCCACTACCAGAGAAACTGTGCTCAAATTTGACTTGCAGGATGTGCAGCTTCCACGTTGCTGGGGTCACCTGATGTAAAATGAGAGATAGGGGCACCAAATCCGTCTTTAAAATCTAATCACTTGGCTCTAGCAGGGTTTCCAAGTGAAAACTGAATTTACTTAAAAGCCTGAAATTATTTTTGTTAAAGAACTGAAGTAATGCAACAAAATTATGTATTGATGATTCTTAGGGAATTTTGGAGACCAGATATAAGTAATTCTGCACAGTCCATTAAATGGGTTAGTTGTACAGATAGCATTTGTGTCAGTCTAGTAAATGGCTTTATTTCTAAGTTAGATTAGTACACTGAATATAGCCAAGCACTGTTAAATATGTGATTTGCTGAAGTAATTGTAATCCATTTTCTTTTAGCTGGTCCACTGATGCAGAGTAACCAGCGGTTCTCGCTTCTGTCTCAAGGACACCCACACTTGAATCTGAATTACATTCAACAGAAAAAGTGAAATTGGATGGGATTGTGGGTGGGTGGGGGGAGGGGAGGAAGAAATTCAGGTTCTGATTTAAAATCTTAATGCAACGTGTTTAGATACGAGATTATTTAAGACTGTTTTTAAACTGTATCATTTGTACATAGATATGAACTATAGTTTTTACTAGTATCACAAAACTGAGTGATACAAATTTCATCTATTTTATTACCCTATTTTTAAGGGGAACTGTGTTTTGTTTTATCTTGATAAACTGTAAAGAGAGAGAATTTTTAAAATTAAGTTCTTTATTTTCTATTAGCTGTATTCATACTTTGGTTGCTTCAGACTTTATATATATTGTTCTAAAAAAAAAAATAAAATTAGAAGGGGATTTCATGTGTTTAAAAATTTGTCACTTCTATTCTTTACAGAACTATGTAGTGCCAAAAAACTTTTTAAAAAGAAAAATAAAACTGCAAAAAAAGGATGTAAGACTTTTTCCTCTTCCCTATTTCTATGCATGCTTGCTTTAACCGAGGTAATAGAAATGGCTTTAATGTGGAGATCTTGGAAAGATGAGCAGTTTTAACAAGTGGTACAAGCACTAGACATCTCCGTGCTTGGAGAGGTATTGCACCTGCTGTTCACAGCCAATGTGTGTATTACACTTGAAGGAAGAGCACACCTGCTTTTCTGTTTATCAGCTTTGCAAAATAATATGGAAATACTCTGGAAAATTTAGGCTGTACTGGGAAGCAATTTGAAAGAGGACTTGCCATGAATGCACTAGGCACACTATTTGTGGTGTCAGCACTCCCAGGGCAATATGAGAATCCTGAAGCCCTAAATGCAGTGTTCAGGGGTGAACCTGCCCCTCCCTACTCCTGAAGCAAGGCCATGAAAACAGACATGGTACACAAGGGTTTAACACAACTGATTTCAAATGTAGTAAGAGGAGAATTATACTGTCAGTAAGAGCTTAATTATTCTAAATTTAAAAAGCTAACTTCACTCAGAGAAGGTAGAGCTGAACATCATGGCGTCAAATTCTGTCCCCAGTCACAGGGAGGCCACAAACTATGCTCAAGTAGTGGTGTACTGTCTTTAAATATATTGAACTTCTTACTCCAAAAGAATTAAGCAGTGCTTTGTACTACTTGACCCTTCTGAACTCTCTGATGGCAGCAGCAGCAGATTACACTGAAGGGTGATTTTTTACAAAGGACCCAATGACAGCCACATGTTGGAGAGCACTTTAGAGTGAGCTTTTAGTAAACACACTGGATTTTGACAGCCTTGCTTCCTCTCCTGTACTGGAACTCTGAGAGGCCCGGGAGCCCTGCGGTGTTTGGGACTGAACACAGACTTCCTTTGGCACCAGACTCCGGGGACAGTTTGACAAAACAATGCCCTGATTTGAGAATGAAGCCAGCTTCAACCAGAGGACATCTCAACAAAATTTTCTGAAGGAAACAGCCAGGAGCCTTTTAAAGACAAACCTTCCTTCTTTTATTGCTCTTCACTAGTTTTTACAGGCTTCAAGGAAAACAATTAAAAAACAATCTTCAAATTCTATCACAAGGATGAGTAACTTAACTACATAAAAAATATCCTTAGCTTACTTTTAATAAAAAAATTCAAGACAACAAAACGAGAATGATCAAAGAAAGGGACTGCTAAAGCAGCCAGTACAGAGCCAGCTGTCCTGTAAAGCAAGTAGGACAGCATTAGACTGCAGTTCAAAGCCCTTAAACTGTGGGCTGGGTTTAGTTTGTTATTCATTCCCTCGACGACTCTTTTTGTGACTTTTCTTAGATCTGAAACAGAAAAAAGCGAAAGACACCATTGTAAAGCCATCTTCAATTCCCAAATTGCCCTTAAGAAATAGGCCAAGCCTTTACCTTTCAGGTGATTTGGAATGACTTCTGTGTCTATGACTACGGTGATGCCCTGTGAGATAAAAAGGCAATAGTTACTTCCTTTGCCCCTGGAATTTGTTTTACTAATGCAATCTGCTTCTAGTGACCAAGGGTGTTAGATAATGCCAGAACAACCCCAGCCTTAACTAGGCACTCAACCTCCTGGCAAGTATCTGAAAACTTACTCAAGACAATTTTGCAGCCATTAAAGGAGTTCTCCAGCTGCGCTTTCACGTAAGCAGCAGTTTGATCAGCCAGATTTAGCACCTGCGCTACCCTCTCGATATGGTGACACAGATTTTTTTGCAGTGGATCTGCTGCTGATAAAGACTTGCCAGAGTTATCTGGAAGTGACAGAAATACCTGGAGATTTGGATCTCGATCTGTGGCGCCTCTCTCGGGATCTGCTCCGGTGCCGTCTCGGGCTTTTGCTGCGATGCCTCTCCCGGCGCGGTGATGGGCTGAGGGAAAGGCAGCTTGTAAGAGAGCTGTACCACAAACGCACATTGCTCAGCTTAAATAATAGAATAAACAGTACCTTCTTCTCTTCGGAGAGCGGCTGCGCCTGCAGTTGGGGGAGAAAAGAGAAAATCACTAAAAATCATTAGCAGAACAGCTGTTTCATTTCCCACATCCTTCAGCAACAGCACCAGGGCTTCTCCAACCCCCCGTTAGTGGTTTTGACCTGCACAAGGACCTGCTTCAGGACTGTGAGCAACAGAGGCTACTGATGAGTTTTTCCTGGCTTCTTATCAGTACGAGGAATTAACAGGATTTTTTCTGCAGCCTGTAGCTTAGATGAAAAAACACTTGGTTGTCCTTAACATCGTCACTGTATTGTCAAATTTAGCTAAAGCTGGCCAGCAAGCTGAAGAGTTAAAGGACTGGAGAAACGGGCAGAGGGGTTGACTGACTGTGCACTGCAACTCCTCACTTCAAGAAGTGCTGAAGGAACTGGGAGGTGTGCGAGGTTCTGGGTGAACTGCCACCTTCACTGCTGTGCTCCAGCCATCTGCAGCACAATAGGTGAGAACACTGCTCAAGGAAAGAGCCACCTCACCTCCTTGGGGACCTGCTGCGGCTGCGCCTGTACCGCACCAGCGGGGATCGGCGCGGTTTGTCCAGGTCCCTGTAGCCCCTTCTGCGGTGGTCGGGAGATGGGATCCGTTCCAGCTGGAAACAAGTGCAGGGAGGGGCTGTAAGTCTTGTTTCAGCAAGGTTTAAAGCTATCGGTAAAGATTTCTGAACAATTAATATAAACTGCAAAAGTCATGCAGCCAAGCTTCCCCATGCTCAAGTATTTCATGTTCAGGAGCGAGTGGTACTGCCCAAAACTGCCAACTGGAAATTCAAACAGCCACTTCTCAAAGTGTTGGTTCTGAAGAAGTGCAGCAGCACTGACTGATGGTCTCAGGACCTCCCATCATCACCTCTAGTTCTCTCCTTTACATATGCGTGTAAAACAATTTATCTAAATATGCTTAACACAGAACAGATAGAGATTTGTGGAATTCAAGAGACAGAAAAACTTGACAACTGCTTCAGGCTCTAAGCCCTCACAAGCTGCAGATATGAAAATACATTATGGGGAGAGGTACAAGTTGCCAGCAGCCTCCTGGCACCTCCCCTCAGATATTTGTCATAATAAAGTGTTCTAAAGTGGTTCAGCTTTAACTATCCCTTTCTAAAAACAGTTCACCAACCTTTTCATCTTCTTCTTCCTCCTCCTCACTAGATTCTACATCATCCATGTCTTCTTCCAGAGCACTAACACGAGGCTCGAGTTGCTCAGCTTCCTCCAGGACATACCGTTTCTAGGAGAAATTGCAACTTTATTCAACATAACCCAAGTAAGAACAAAGACCTAAGGAAGCAACCATAGCTCAGACAACAAACCAGCAGCCAATACAGCTACTGAATTTGATGCAGTTAGGAATTCCATAACCATCTACATTTCCCAACCTGCAGTCGAGGCAGGATGATGTCACAAACACGTTCCTCATGGAGTAGCTCATCAATAAATTCATCCACATGCATCAGCTCGAATTCTAGGGGTGAAAAATAGCATTTAAAAGAAAGAAAATTAACAGTAGAAGCTAAAGTAAAGCTGAAACACTCCAGACAAGTCAGCTGGGCTGGTTATGCCACAGTTTTTAAAATTTATATTGCTAAATACAAGTAAGAGTGTTTACCCCCATTTCTGTTCTGACTTTTAATTTTCCGATAGTCATTGTACAGTGGTTCCAGGTACTTGTAGCAATCGATGGCAGTGCCTGTCAGTCTCATGTACAGGGCTCCAAGCATTCGGACATACCTGGAAAGAAAACCTTTTCATGGATCTTGGCTTCCTGCACACTTAGCAGTTTGGACAAGAAAGAGTTTTTCCCATCAGTTTCTGAGGAAAATCAGTACACTAGCCAGAATACACAACCATTTACATTTGCTCCATCACTTCCTCAATAATACCAAAACCATAGATACGCTTTAGATATATAATGTTTGCATTAGGGCATTATCACTGACAAAGATGGAAGAAATACTGAAGAAAAAGTAGATTAACATGAATCCGTTAATCCAGCTCATTCCAAATACTTCAGGCAGAGGTTTATCATCACAGAGAGCACGTGCCACAAAGATGAGCCCTTTCAACAGACCAGGTGACAAGGAGAGCAGTCTTGAAAGCAAGAAGAAAAGCTTGGTTTTGAGCAAGCACATTTTTTCAGGGCCCACTGAGAGCTAAACCCTGCACTGAGGTTTCCCTGGCTGTTTTGGGCACTTTCCCTCGGTACAACCACCCCAACAAGGGAAAAAACACACTGCAACTTACTTGAAGTCCTCGTTTTTAATGAATTCCACGATGATGTCCTTTTCGGGCTGGATCTGCAGCATCTTCAGCGTCAGGCACAAGAAGGGCGTGGGTTTAATGTTCCCTCCATAGACGCCCCCCACGTACTTCAGCTCCATGGCCTTGTCCACCACCAGCTCGGCTGCGAGAGGGACGGGCCGGGCCGTCAGCACAGGCTCCCCCCGCGCCCCC
>WEIT01000123.1:60140-76092 GCA_013389985.1 Dryoscopus gambensis
TCTGTGGTGCTGCCGAAGCCGCTCGGTGCCCCTCAGCGTGTCCCGGCCGGCGCACAGTGGCCCCTCAGCCGCCATGTGCCGCCCGGGCTGGGGCGGTGAACGGCCCTGGGGGCTGAGTGTGGCTTTTCCCTGAGTTTCCAGACGAAAATTCTTTCTTAAGGAAAAGAAAAAAATTTTTAAAAAATTAAAAACCCAAACGAAACTATAAAAATTAAGGGCAAGTGAAACGTCGGTGACGGTCTCACCCGGCTCGCAGCGAGGTTCGCTCTCCCCAGGGCGGGCAGCCCGCCCCGCCATGGCGGTGAGGGCCGGGGAGCCGCGGGGGCATGGAAAAGGAATTGAAGAACAGCTCACTACTAAATATCTTCCTTTTTTTCTTCATCCCTCGAGGAGGGGTGTCTGGGGCTTGGGGAAGGTGGGCTTCTCTGTGTCAACCACCACGTTCTTCACGCACGCCGAAAGAATTGGTAGCAGTTCTATGTATCTTCCCAGCTTTCCTTTGTTGTTGTTTTTAAATAATAATCAAAAAGTGCTTGTTTCAGCTTTTCCTTGGGAATCATGAACACTCGGCAGCAAAGCAAGCTTATCTACTCCTGGTATGGAAAACCCATGAGCTCGGACAGAAAGCTGAGGACTTCCCAGTACAAGTAAATAACATTTATTTCTGTCTTGCTCAGGGAAGCTTAATCAGTGAATGTTCCTTTACCTTTCTGACATCGTTTAGGTTAACGTGGCAATCAGTGACAGTACAAGTAAGGTTTTGAGCATTTTGTTGTGGCACTGTAAGTATACAACAAAAGCATTTAACTAAGTCTGTGAATAAGTTTTAACTAATTGAACTACATATGAAAGCTTCTAATCAGGGAACTAAGTTGTAAGCATTGCAAGGAAGGGCATAACTAACTGTAAAGTTGACAGGAGATCCGGCTTAATGATATGTGAATTATGAAGAATATGAAATTCTCTTAATCTTCCTCTGTGTGTTACTTTTTAGAGGGATCCGTATTACATCTGAAAGCAGCAGAACAGAAACCTGTATACAACTTGGTGACTTTATTTTAGTAGAAGGAGCGAATGCAGATCAGCCTTATGTGGCACGGCTTGTGGATTTATATGAAGATGGTAAGACAAATAAAAACTTTTGTCTGAGAAATTTTAAAATGTTTTAAAGTTACCCTTTTCATGGGGGTGTAGTTAGCATTAACACTATGTCACTGGCCTAATGTATTAAGAAAATTAAACTTTGGTAATCACTGTATTAGTATTCATATGCTCCCCCAAATATTTGGGACTGATGGCTAATTTCAGCTAAATTTGATACAGAAATGGAAAGTTTAAGCACATTGTAATTTTTACAGTCTTTTTACGTAATTGTCTAATTTAAAAGCAATGGTCCTTGAGGAAGACAGTGTGAGCTCGTGCTTTATTTAGAGACTGGAGGATCCAAGTGGAGCAAGAGCATTGCAGCCCTGAAATTTGCATCTCATTAGACATCAGGCAATTTAACAATGAAGCACAAGGCTGAATAAATGAGACTTGTGACTTCTGTCCCTTGTAGAAGTGCTTGTTTATACAGAGATAGATATGAAAAGATAAATCATGAGTGATACAAAAACTGTCTGAGTCTGAATTGGGATCTACTCATTGGCTAGATCTGATTTCTTTGAACAGCTTTTGTTCTTTCTGTGCCATCATAATAATGCTTTGAGGATTTTTAATTTTCTTTACCTTTTTTAAGACATAAATACATATAATTCCAGCTTATTTATTTACTAATGCACTTTTTTGTAGCACAACTGAGTATTCCTTTCATGCTGGAATGAAACCCATGAAACTTCCCTAAAAACAACGTGTTTCATCAGCAATTTTCCCTGGTTTGTCAGCCAGTGAAAAAATTGTTTCTGGCTTCTGAAAGTACAATGGCACTACAAATAACATCCTGAAATTTCTCAGTTCTCCTTTTATGCTGCTACTTTTAGGTAGCAGGGTTTGAGGAGATCACATCTATGCAAATAAGGAACCTCTTTGTTTGTGATAGGGAATAGGGTGGTCTGGAGATGGTCTCCATGTATTTTTGTGATTGAGACCCTGTGTGGGTATTACCTTAGCCCTTAAAATTCTCAACTCAGGCATTTTAATTTAGATTAGAAAATGGGAATTGCAGTCTCTTATCTGATGCTTTCTCACCTGTGTCCTGGGAGAATTTCTACCCTTGCTGGCTTTTCAGCTGAAGTCTGGCACTATTTGTGAAACATTAAAATTCTTGATGTCCCCTGACTTTCTCTCCTTGTTGCAGGTGCTCAGCACAAACGTGCAGTTGTGCAGTGGTTCTGTCGTTTGGAGGAGATACCTCAGAACAAACGGAAGCTACTTAAAAGAGAGGTTTCTGCCCAGGAGGTGTTTTTCGATCAAGTTCTTGGTTATGACACTGATATAGCTGCAGAGACCATTATTAAAAGCATCGTGGTATGTACTGCAACCCTTCTACACGGAGAGGGAAGAAAGAAACAGCAACAGCCCTATAGGATAAATTAGTAACTAAGGATTGCATGAGTTGCAGTAATAAGATCTGTGAATAGAAAATAGCTGAATTCTAAATTAACAGTAAACGTTAATGTATGTGTGTTTTGGTATTTTCTGTTTTTGCAGGTATTACCACTACATCTGGGTGAGGAGCTGCCTATTATTACATTAAACAAGGAACAAACTTTCTATGTCAAACAGTCTTGGGATGGGAAGTGTTTTAAGGTTTTGTCGCCGGACACATTCTCTAAGCTGAAAGAAGCTAACAAGAAAAGAGGGGTCATCACAAACTCTTCAAAAGCATTTGTTCCTTCAGACATCGTTACACCTGTGAAAAAAGAGACTGAGAGTGTTGTTCAGAGTGCCACAAAACCAAAAAACGTTGATATGGGAATAGAATCAAAACATTCTGCTTCCAAGTCCTCCCTCGCTAAGGAGAGGCATTCTCAAAGAGTGGCTAATAATGACATCAAAACCCCCACAGCAAGGAAGAAGCTGGAGTTAAACAGTATGTATATGGCAATATTCTGTCCATTCAGTAGTTCTGAGCGTGGTATGGTTTTGCTTTTCCATTTTGGTTAGTTCAAACATTTGTAACATTCAACATCAGTTTTTTTAGTTACCTTGTTCAGGCTTTGGGATCAGCCTAAGCCTTGTGGGCACATCACTTTGTCTTGTCTGTTGTTTCAAGCACTCTACTGCTTATAACAACTGCTGCTGCAAATGCTTTATTTGTATCTGATAAATCTAAATTAAAGTGCTGGTTGACTGAAATGCTATCAACCAGTCTAACTCGACCTCAGAATGTCCCACTTTCTTCAATCTCCTGACTAACTGTGCACTAAAATGTTTACATTGAGCTGGTTGAATAAGCTCGTTCAATCCTGTGTAACATGCAGTATTTTTAACATGGAACCTGAATAAAGTTGTAAGTGATGGAGGTGGGTTAGAAAACTGAAAAAATCTGTGTGTCTTCTGTTTAGTAATTATTTAGAGGAAATGCCTTGTAGTGATCCAGTTCCTTGTTCCTGGAGTGAAATGCCCGTCTGCTTTCATTTAAACTGCAGTCACTGAGCCAGTGGTACCATGTCTTCTGAAAGTTACCCAAGCCAGCCATATTGAAGCCTGACAAAAGTTCATTTTGCTTTTCATTTTTAGGTCCTACAAGATCTAAAGGCAGGATCCTGGGATGTGAAGTTTTGGGTCTTTTGGATGATGACTGTGATGCCGTAGCGCCATTAGAACCATCAGCCACGAAAAGAAAAGTGAAATTTACAAGTGAAATTTTAAGCTCACCACCCAAGATCCCCTGCAGCAATGATAAGTCCAAGTCAACATCTGAGAGTGCAGAGCACTGTCAGAGGTTCAGTGACACAATACGATTGTCCCCCTACACTAAAATCAAAGATTTCAGTGAAAAAGACAAGAATCTTCATAGGAAAGATGACAGCCTAACGTAAGTGATAGCATTTTTATCATTATTTTTGTATGGGATTTCTATTTGTATGAAGCTCTCTTAAAACACACTTATGAAAGACTTCTGGAGAGAAAAGTAGGTGAAGTCTCTGCATGTGCCATGTTTTGCCTGTTGAGAACAAGGAGAGAAGGGGGAGAGCCTCAGCAGTGACAAGTGCACTGTGGTGAAGCTTTAGAAAATGCTTCTTGGAGATGAATGAATGATTAGGGACATCCAAAGAGGAATTGACTTCCCATGTGGAAAAGCAGTTCGTGGTTCCAGGAACAGAGAGATAATGTTGGAAATGGGAATGGGGGGATGATATGAAAGGAAATTGAAGCCATGTTGATCATTGTTCTTGTGATGATTGTACCCATCAGCATGGATGAAAATCTGTTTCTCTTCACTCCATAATCAAGATGTGCCCTACTTGTGACAAGTGTTGAGGCATGCTGGACTGTAAAGAGAGGTTTGATTGGCCTCAGGAGAGTCCTCATGAGAATTATATGTATATTTTCATGCTACTTTTTATGTAGAAAAGAAATCAAAACTCAAAAACCACAACTATTCAAGTATATCTTCACACAGTCTTTAAAAATGGCATTAAGCTGGGGGAGGAGAAGAATGGAACAGACTTTCTTGTGCAAAATGTTGCCAGAAACCAGTTCTTTTCCTCCTTTCCAGGAGTAAAGATGTGGATGCAACAATGGAATTTGCACTTCTTTTTTGTCACTTATAATATAGCATGAAAATGTTTACCTTTCATTGATGAGGTAATGGCATTTCAGTAGTATTTAGAGATCTTAAAAAATTTCTAAGAACTGTCAACAAATAATAAAAGCATCTTTAATTTGTCTCATTTTGTGCATTGAACCAGTAGGAAAGTTGTGTAGTAACAGTGGAATGATTCAGTGGCAGGGATGAAGAAGCACCCAAGAAGACAACCAAGGAATATCAAAACACAAAGAGTAAAATACATTCCAAAGGGCAGATCAAAGAGATGCCCAAAGGAAATACTTTTTTTTCTTATCTTTCTCTTAAGAAAAAAAAAATAGGCAAAAACCCCCACCTCTCTGTCAAATAAAACCACAGCTGTTTTAAGCCCCTGTCCCTTCAGTTTGGCAGTGCAAAATACAGCAAATATTTTGTTTTTCTTGGCAAAGATGTATTGAAGACACAGTGCAGGAGCGGGGAAACTGTGCTGCCAGCATCCACGCCATTGCCAGTCTGTAAATAACAAATAAGAATTCATGCAGGATTGACAGTGGTAACAATTGAGCCTGAAGTTTGAAAGGCCTTCTCTGTGTCTTTGCAAGTGTGATGCAAAGAGAGGGAATACAACCAGCTTTGTGCTCTTTCTTTGCAGTTTAGTTGGATATGAGAAACCGAGCAGCCAGAGCCCTGTGCTGACCCCTCGTTCCCGCAGAACGTGTGCACAGAAAACAAGTGCTCTCATTGCAGAGCAGATCAGGTAAACCCTGCAGCCGTGGTCTCCTGTTCAGGTTGCTGTGGATAACTTGAAGCCTTGAGAGCTTGTCTGGCCTAATATTGAAATGCAAATGGTTCTAAAAGCACAGCTTAATTGCAGCTTGAGTAAAAACTGGTTTATATTCAGAAACATGAAGCTGACTCATGGTGTTCTTCAGAAAACTGACTTCCTTTAAACTAGTCTGTTAAAAAGCCATGGAAAATTAGCAGCTGAAGTGGAAAACACGTTGGATTACAAGAACTACAGAAAAAGCTGAAAGTGTACAAATACCGCTCTGTGATGTGTAGACTTGTATGTAATTTTTTTAAAGCTCAAGTCATTTCTGTTTCTTGTAGCATGTTGGACCAGGAAGATTTTCTGTCTGGCTCTGACAGTTCCTACTCTTCAAGTAGCGAGGAAGAGGAGGATGATGATGATGTGCCCTGTACGCCAGAAAAGAAAACTAAATCCAGCATAGTATTCAGCACCCCAAAATCTGCAAGGAAGCCTGCAGTTCACACTCCTGCAAAGACACTGAAGAAAACTGTAAGGTTCCATATTAAAAGAGCTATTTTTAGTATTTCTGAGCCAGTTATTTGAATGCTTGATGCCTGTGTACCAGAGTTACATACCTGAACCCCTTAGCTTTCAATGAAACATTATCTGGATTAATTTAATCTTTGATATGAGTAGGTTATGCAAATGTATAAGCCATTTGCATGTTGTGAATATTGTGACAATATCAATCAGAAAACTGTAGCCTAAACAGGGAAAATACTGGCTTGGATGCTGTTTCTTAAGAACCAGATCATTTTGTAACGCAGCACTTCAGAAAGGACTAACAACTCAAAAATTCTTCAGACAGTTAAAAGGTGTAATTGCCACCACCCCCTTTCCAGCTTCCTTTCCAGGAAGAAAACACCACAAGGCTTGTTTGGTAATTCCCTGTGTAAATACTGGTTCTCAGTTCATCTTGTACTCTGGCATTAGTAATGTTTGGGAAACTTGTATCAGTGATTTGTTTCCAACAGAAATTGCTGTTTGTGGAAAATCTGTTTGAGGTTGTAATTTCTCTTTGCAGCCTTTACCAGGAACACCCAGAACACCCCGGAATGCAACTCCGGAAATTCCCAGGCGCATCCAGGCAGCCCAGGAACCAGCCAGTGTACTGGAAGAAGCCAGATTAAGGTAACTTGTGCTCAGGAAAATCATCTTTTTTTGCATCAGGTGTGCATAGCAGTAGGCTGTGCTGAAATGGGGAATGCCATCTTTACCATGTAGAATAAAACAGGTAAAAATGCTTGATGTTCTGATACAAGAAGACTATTCAATAATTTATAATACAATACTAGATTTACAAGTACTGGTAGCATTTACGATACTACTTTCAGAATTTTAAATTATTTTAACTAGTCCATGCTAAGTTCTTCACAATTAGGTATCTTTATTCTGTACTACATTAGAAAAACAAAGATGTTCTCTGATTAGCTGCAGATTGTAAAGGTACATTATTTGTCTCTTCTTGGTGTATGAAAAAGCTTTACAGGTATCACTGTAGATCTTCACAGAGGAAAAAAAAAAAAGGCATTCAGGACTGATTCTTTCAAACTGGGTTTCAGTTCTCTGTTTCCTATAAGCAGTCTCTCCTGTTTTATCCTACCTCTGCACTGATTCACAAATAATTTGTGAATTAAAACCGCTAGATCTTTACTGCTGCATAAATTAGGAGCACACAGAGACAGACTAGGCTACTTCTTTTGGGATACTTGACACTGATGCTCAGACTTAAAAGTATGTAAGAGAGATTTGAAAAACTGCACACAAGAGGAAGATGAGCATCTGGCTGTTTGCATCAGTTCTTCTGAGAGAACTGCAATTTTAATTTTCTTTTTCTTTTCTTTTTTAATTCAAAGGCTGCATGTTTCTGCTATCCCAGAATCTCTGCCTTGTCGTGAGGAAGAATTCCAGGATATCTATAACTTTGTGGAAAGCAAACTTATCGATGGTACAGGAGGGTGAGTTTGGCAAGACTGTAACCAAGATCACATCTGCCTGTGGCATAACAGCAGTCAGATGATATTTTTTTTACTTTATATTTATTACTTGTATTTAATAAGTTATCACAATTTAAAGTTCCTCTTTCAATTTTCCTGGTATTTTTCTTCCTTAAGTGGTGTTGTGCATAGAAATAATGTGGGCTTCTTTATTCTACAGATTCAAATTAAAGACCAAAATATAACCAAGTCAATTTTACATGTCTGCAAAATTATATTTTTTAGAAGAGCTAAATTACATTTATAAAATATTTTATGTTGTTAATTGCTTTAGTAATAATAAAAATCCTCAGGATCCTCCAGTGTGTTATGTCCCAGCTTGCAAATAAAGTAAGATATAGGGAATTGCCTGAAGTGACAGAGGAGTATTCAAGACTGGTGTCAGAGGTCAGGAATTCCAGCTCATTAACCCCAAGAGTGTTACCATTCTGCTCAGGCTGCTGAAGGGGTGTTCTCCTTTCATAGGTGCATGTACATTTCTGGAGTGCCTGGGACAGGTAAAACTGCAACTGTTCATGAAGTAATTCGGTGTCTTCAGCAAGCTGCAGAAAATGATGAACTGCCACCATTCCAGTTTGTGGAGATCAATGGCATGAAGCTGACAGACCCTCACCAAGCCTATGTGCAGATATTAGAAGTAAGTGGCTCCTGGGTTTGAAAGAAGAGCCATTACACTCTACCATCAGATCCTTGATATGTTACAGTATTCAAGGCACTTACCAGTCCTTCCACATCCCTCCAAGAGACTGTGTGCTTTTATCTTAGAGCAGGTTGGAAAATAATTAACTTAAGGCCTTAGCCAACTTCTTGAATTGTTTTGCTTTCTGCTGCATAAGGCTGAGAAATAGCCTGGTTTATTGCATCTGCTCATCTAAAAAAAATCTAAACCAGCTTTGTATATTTTCCCATTGTGTAACTTTTTCTGCACATCTGCTTAAGCAGCTACTAAGGTGACAACTCTGAAAGTCAGTGTAGCAGTAGAATAATTATTGGGGGGGTCTTAATGGTTAATTGGTCAGTCATAATAGTAATTCAGCTAAAGAGGGGCTGTTTCTGTCAACAAAAGTGTATTTCTGATATCCATGACAAACCAGTCTGCAGTATCCATCTGGGACTACTGACTGTGCTTGTGTTGTATGGGTGGGAATTAATCTTCTGAGGCCTGGATTAAGATCACCCAGTAGGCATTAGACAGTAACTGCTCAAAAGCTTTCTCAGTCTAGGCTAAGTTTAAACCAGTGACCTGGAAACTAAATGGTTTCCTGAAGCATCTGTTCCATTTTAATATAAACTTCTGCTCCATTTATTTAAGTTTGACATCATCTTTCTGAGCAGGGAGTGGCATACATCAGTGTTTTAATGTCCCTGTCCTTATAGTTGGGAGTTAAATTTGCATATTTGCATCCTTTCCTCAAACCAGCTGAGACAGTGTCTTGCTGAGGGATTTGCTGAGACCAGGCCACTGTGTTTCCTTAGCATAAGGAGAGGCTTCCTGACAATTACCTTATTTCATGGTAGTGTGAATATATTTGCACATCCTTTGTTCCTATCCCATTCAGCATAAAATCTTAAAATGAATAAAGAATAGGCCTTTGGAAGTACAATCTGTTGCCCCCCACGGGTCCTGAACTCTAAGCTAGCCCAGTTAAATATCCTTCAGAGGAGTACAAGGTCACATGAGCCATGTACTTGTCCGATTCCTTCTGCCTCGGCTGCTATCCACGAGCCCTAGCTAAGAGCAAGGCTGCTGCTGCTCTCCTGATGGCTGCAGGTCGAGCTCCAGTTTGCTGATGTTTCTGTGCATGACTGAAGCAAATTCTGGAGCTTCCCTTCTGCAGATAGGAAAATCCCTCACTGCTGTAGGAAAGTTTATAGAGATGGAGCAGGGACTGGAAGCCCTGGACAGATGAAAGAGATAAGATTAAATACTTGGGTACAGTAGGTGTCCAGTTCCAGCACAGCAGCTGAACTCTGTGGTATATTGGATACTCGGCTCCTGAGGTGTAGAATCCAGATTCTCTGCGATTCATCTCCTTTCTATGACTGATTTGGACTGTCCTGACTGAATTGTAAACATAAAACAAGTAGAGATTATACATTAATGTTGTGCTCTAGCTTGTTTAGTAATTATCAAATATTATGTTTATAAGAGATTTTAGGACAGAAATACAGTTTTCAAATGCAATATTCATTTTGCTTTATTGCTGGACTTTGCACTATGACAAACAATTGATTCAGCATCTACAGAGTAATTTTGAAATGTCATGCTTTGATTTCTGGATATCTTTGGACTTGCAAGGGAAGAGGTAATGTACAGTCAGCTCATCTGTTCTGCCACATAGTTGCAACAGGTATTGCAGGTATTTTTTTAGCTCACAGTTGAATAAGTTTAATTATAGATCCTGCTGATGACTCATTAGAATTTTAACAGGAGTCCAAGATTACTGAAGTCAGGCTGTTCTTGTCAGCTGACTTAGGTTTTCAGTAGGAGTGTGCATTCAGAGATACCCATGACATATGCTGGGTTTAGAGCCCTCTAGACTGGGTGGGTTCAGGATTTCTTAATGATTCTAAGACAAATGGCAGAGAATTCTGTGGGCCTTTCTTTTTAGCTATGCCTTGTTTTGTTTCTCTTTTCCTCTGTGGACAGTTCTTGGTAGACCTGAGTGTCTTATGAGCTACTTTCTCCTTTTTCTGACTCCCCCATGTTAAAAATAATCCAAGTGCTTGGTGTTGATTGTTAGGGAAAGGCAAAATTGAACGGAGTCAAACATTGTATTTCCAGGGGTTTGGTGTGATTAACCTTCAATAGTTGTTCAATCCTTGTGCAGTTCCTGACAGGTCAGAAGGTGACAGCAACCCATGCTGCAGTACTGCTGGCAAAGCTCTTCAGTACACCTGGACCAAAGAGGAAGACCACAGTGCTGATAGTGGATGAGGTGAGACAAAGAATCCTTTGTTTTCTTTCCTCCAAGGATTGTAAGCAATAAGTTTTTGGAGGATGGAAAAAGACAAATGATGCATGCTTTGAGTGTATCACATGTGATGTAACAGGAATAGACTTAGGAGAGAAGAGGCACAAATACTTACCTCTTACCTATTTAAATTCAGTTTCCTAAAAAGGCTGAATATCCTGTTGCCATATTGTTTTCTGCCCTGGGTTTCACACTGGTTTTATGTTTTGATATTCCAAGACATGGAATAAGTTGCTTGTCAAGTTCTAAATACCAGAGGATTCAACTGTATTTTGTCTGGAAGCTGCTGCTTTTCCAGTGGGAAAACTCACAGAGAAATAAGTCATACCCAATTTTGAAATGTGCTGTGTTCAGTAATAATCAAATGCACTCTTATTTTTGCTTCAGGTTCTCACTTGGAGGGTCTTTGAATCTTGTTAGATGTACTATTAGTATCACAGTAGTGTTTTAAAACTCCAGCTGTTTAATCACTATTGTGGTTAATACTGTTCCAGCATCCAGCAGGACTGTGCTTTCCCAAAAGAGATTAGAGCCCTCATTCCGCAGATGCAGTGCTATTAGTAGATGGACGAAGGAAAGGCAACAGAGACAGCTTGTTCAGAATCACATGAGAAATCTTCTGTGGCAGAGCTGGTTCTCAAACCCCCATCAGATGCTGTAAATAAGAGGCCTTCTTTTTTCTAGTCTGATTCTTCTCTTTTTATCTCTGCAGCTTGATCTGCTGTGGACCCGCAAACAGAACGTGATGTACAACTTATTTGACTGGCCAACCCAAAAGCACTCCAAGTTAATCATCCTGGCCATTGCCAACACCATGGACCTGCCAGAGAGAATCATGATGAACAGAGTAGCAAGCAGGCTGGTATGTCCTAGCAGTTCTGTTGCTATGCCATAAAATGAGAACAGATTAAATACTGGATGCTATCAAAGCAATCCAGGAGAAGAGTAGGACTGGTTAAATCAGAAGCTGAAAAATGTTTTTTATAATTCCCTCTCCAGAAAGCTGATAATGAACACATAAATCTTGGCAAATTAAGTTCAGGAGCCTGTTTGCTAGTCAGATAATGTGCTGTGTATGTACACTATGTTCTGTAAGAATGAAATAAGGACATGGATGCCTTTTTAAACGTATTAAGATCTGGATAATCAAACACTGTGCTTCATGGTTAAGCTGCTTACTCTAGAGTTCAGAGGAACTCTCTTCTGGTTTCCCTTCCTCTTTCCCCTTTCATTCTAGGCACCTACTTACTTCTCTGTTTGCCATCATCAGTTGGTAGATTATATAAAGGTATCCAACAAAGAAAATTGGATACACTCTCCACTTGTTTTGAATACATTGTCCTGGGTCATCTCATCATGGCTCTGAGAAGTGGTTTGAAAAAACAGTGTTCTGTGCCTCTATCCTTCCATGACTCAAAACCAGCTCCACAGGGTGTGAATTGCTTCCCCCCACCCACTAAACCCACTGCAGATCAGCTGAGTCCATATAGTCATAAGAGAAGTTTTGCATAAGAAATTCAAATCCCAGGTCTCCTGTAGGATATGAAAGGCAGTGCACCATCTGCAACATAGATTGTCCTCATCTGAGAGCAGTTCTTATTAGCTTGAGCCAGAAGAGGATTTAAATTCTTGGCTGATGGCTAACCTGAAGTCAGTACACACATATACAGATTTGCTAAAGGAATATATTTTCATAGCTGCTGCTGTTATTGTATTAAAAAATAATATGTAGACAGATGTAATCAAAATATTTTTGTATTGGGGAGCTCTGATTTGTTTAAAAGTTTCTTATAAGAGAAATTTGAATTCTAATAGCAGCTTCACTTGCTCCTCAGGCCTTTCAGTGGGGAGATCCAGCCAGTGGTCCTCACTGAGTCACAATTTTTTCAATTTGTACATTTATTTCACAAATATGATGGATTAAAGCGTGTCACTTGGAGGGAAGGGATGTGAAAGACTGATTGATCTTACCAGGGAAAGTAAAAGTAACCACACAGGCCATGCATGAGCAGTTGGGAGTTTTGCAGCACCACAAATGCTTCTCACGGTGTTGTGTCGTTTATTGTAGGGCCTCACCAGAATGTCCTTTCAGCCCTACACCTACAAACAGTTACAGCAAATTATTTCATCCAGACTGAAAGGTGTGAAGGCATTTGAAGAGGATGCAGTTCAGCTGGTTTCCAGAAAGGTGAGCACAGAGCAGATAAATGTCCTTCATGCTTCATAAAGGATAAATGTCCTTCATGCTGCACTGGGTGAAGAGTGCGGGGACACCAGGGAGAGTTTTGTAACAGCTGTTAGACTTGGTTTTGTGGTTGTGTCCTGCATTGGAGGCAAGTGGGGCACAATTAGATCATACATTATCCAGGATATTTTCTCAGAAGACATTGCTAGAGCAGTGTCCTTGCTTTTTCCACCTACTCTGAGAAGGCAGCAGCATATTCCAAGAGCTGAAGGCATGACAACAAGAGTCGTGATAATGCATGATGATAAGATGTCAACTGTCTCCACTGTTTAGCATAATGTGAGTCACTGGAGAATCCTGAAAAAGATAGCATGCCAGTGGCAGTGGAAAAAGCCATATTTTCTTTCTCAAGAGGTTTAGTGCCTTGTCATAATAGATAGTACCTGTTCTGTTTGCAAGTCTTAATACTCAGTTGTACAAAAATAAGTAGCGCACTGGGGATCAGCAGCTTCTCAAATTGAGATATATACATTGCTAATGTGTTACATTAGCAACTCTATATTAAAGTAATCATTAAAATTATGTCAAAATATCCTACATCGTTGTAGGGTTTAAAAAGTGCTCTTAAATATGTCAGAAGTAAATACAAGCGTGTGTTTTGTTGTGAAGGAGCCACCTCTCTGTAAGAATAACAGTGATGGTTTTGCAGAGTGAATAACTGCAATGTTTTTCTAGTATGAGTTTTCTTCAGAAAATACAGAAATATACCTTGCAATTAGATTTTCTAAAGGTTTGCTCATTCTCAGCCCCAGCTGGGTTGTTCTAGGGCTTTGGTATGTTACCAGCATCTCCTGGGAGAACTAGGTCAGTACTATATCTGGTGAATGTTCATAGCTTTATTAAAACTGTAAAGCACATTTGGGCTTTTAACAAGTATTTAGTTTCAGAAATTTCAGACACCTAAAAATTTTCATGCACTTGTAACTGTAAATTGACTATCCTGGATATTTCTTTGAGATGACCTAAAATTATTAGTGTACTCTTAAAATCGGTATTTTAATGAGCATGGAAAAACTGAGGAGTTTTTTGGTGCCATAACCACTCCCCTTCTTTTTTTCCCTTTGCATGGACCTGGATTATGGTAAAGATCTTCATTGATAATTAAATTGATCTGAAAGCTTTTGGTATTGAAGTGAATTGCTCACCTTTGATTTTTTTTTTAACCTTACTTCTGTGGTTATAGAAGAAAATTCTTGAATTTGTGATGACCAGACCAGGATGGGGGTGCGAGAGACAGAGTTGCTTGTGTTGGTTTTGGTCAATAAGATTTGTTGTTCAGGATCAGGCATTGTTGTAAGGAAGTTCAGAGATGTGTTGCTCTCCCACTGGGTGCTCAGGGTGTTTGGGGTATTTTTGGCTGTTGGTTCTTGCTAAACTCTGTCCCTGACTGGTAGGAAATGTTGTTACAAATCGGTCACGTTCACTTGCAGGTGGCAGCGCTGTCCGGGGATGCCCGGCGGTGCCTGGATATCTGCAGAAGGGCCACGGAGATCTGTGAGTTTGGCAGGCAGAAGAGAACCCCGGAGATTGTCAGGATGGCCCACGTGACTGAAGCCATAGATGAAATGTTTTCATCACCGTATGTCAATGCAATCAGGTAAAAACATTTCCTTTGCTTTTGTGTCTCTTTCACACCACTAGTTCTTAAAAATAAAAATTGTGATGCCAGAGTTGCAGGCTGTGATACAGTGGTGAGTTGTGACATAAACTGCCCATCCTGTGTTTAACTCTGTAGCTCCCAAGCAATTTCCCTTCCAGACTTCCCCCTGACGTTTCATAGGTTCTGAACTTCACAAATGGATTTTTGTCTGTTTTGTTTTTCGACTCAGGAATGCTTCGTTGCATGAACAAATCTTTTTGAAAGCAATTTTGGCAGAGTTTCGCAGGGCAGGAGTTGAGGAGGCGACAGTTCAACAGGTATGGGGCTTTTTTGTTACTGACACCAGTGATCTGAATCACAAGGTGATTTTTTTTTTTTTGCCTACATCTTAAAACATCTCATGCTTCTACCCTAACATGCTTCATAACAGGAAAAATTAAAGAGAAACTGAAATTATCAGGCAACAGTCCAAAGAGGAAAAGTGAAAGTTGATTCCAACTTGTGCATCACTGTTTTTCTCCACAGAGGCAGATATGTCACTGGTAGCCTTGGTTTTCTTAGTAGACCCATAAAATACTTGGTGCCAGCAGAGCTGTGAAGATTCTGGAGTAGTCATGAGTAGTGTGGAAGCTAAATGTTAATACTTGCAGAAATATATAGTTCTAAACCTTTTTATATAAAATTACAGCATCTGAACAGGCTGGAACTATTTTATCTCCCCTCCCCTGGAGGTGGGGGGAAGGCGGCTTCTCTGTGTCACCCTGGCACACTGAGTTGCAGCAGGCAGTAAACATAACCTGTGTCCTTTTCTCTTTCTCCCCAGGTCTACCAGCACCACGTGGCCTTGTGCAGGATGGAAGGCGTGCAGAGCCCTACGGTGTCAGAAATCATGGCTATTTGTTCAAGACTTGGTGCCTGCAGGCTCTTGCTGGTGGAGGCCAGCAATAAATATCTGCACATGCGGGTGCGACTGAACCTCAGCCAGGACGATGTCATGTATGCACTCAGGGAGGAATAAAGCAAAAAAGATTTTATTGCTTTTAGTATGTATAAATATTTTAAATACAGTCTATTTTTATAGTGAAATGTATTTTTTAAATGCTTTGCTTATTTGTCTGATGTGTTAAAGTACTCTTTTTAATAATAAAGAATTAATTTTAAAGCATTTTAAATATTTCAATCTATTTGTTTTCAGAAGTTTTTTTTAAGTGTTGGTAACTGGTCCCATTTTAATTGAGGTGTATGAACGTGGAATGAATTATTTGAAATCGGTTATTTGAAATTGATTACTTGCGTCACTGTTTTTTGTTGTTAAGACTCATGGAGTCTAGCATACTGTAGATTTTCCTCAGTGACTTTAATACTTAACGAAAGGCTTTGTTAAAAACGTGCTTAAACTTTCCCTACTAACATAATTAAAGGAACTTCCAGTTTGCAATCCAGGCTCAATGATGGAATGGAGGAGACTGTGAAAATACCGCACGAACTGTGCCATTCAATACCCAACTCTTTTTTTCTGCTCGATTACCATCAAGGCTTGCCTCTCAGCAGCCGCCCCCGGTGCCGCGGGTGTGTGCCGGGGCCCGCTCGGACACAAACCGGGGGCCGCGGCTCCGGGCCGGGCCCGCCCC